>JARFNW010140537.1:0-10399 GCA_031763155.1 Dirona albolineata | reverse complement strand
TGTCAAGCTCTTAAGGGTGCACATGACAAATGGAAGTAAATCCAAATGTCAATGACGACTTACACCACTCATCACCTAACACATGGCTAGAATGACTCTGTATCAGGAATTAAAGATGAGCAGGTGATGAGCCCACTGCGTTTAAAAACAAAAAAACCCAAAAAATCATTATAGTAAATGTTTCAAAGCGAAATCTGTCAGTTACCTGAGATGCGTAGGATATTGACAGCCCAACCAGGCCGGCTTCAAGGTTGGTGGATGTCACAGCAAACAAAGCAGATGCCAAAATGACCAAGTTGCCAATAAATTCCAGTCCCCAGCCAAGGAATCTAGTACACAGATATGAACACAACACATGTGTAAAATATTTTTCTTATTAATGGCTTTACCATTAGTCAAAATCTGACAGTGAAAGTGAAAGCAAACTAAGAATCTTTTTTAGGTAATATATATATTCGTCCATAGAAAAAAAATGATCTAAACATTAATAACAATGAGAACTACAATTTTAAATTCTTCATTTTCTAAATTTTCTTTCTTTCTTATCTAATCCTGTCACAAATGTAGGAGTTGGTTCTATGCTGAAAATAATATGACACTAAAAACTCTTTGGATAAAAAATCAAAGACAAGCAGGTCATTCATTCGGTCATTTGATTTCATTGCTAATCAACAAACAACATCACAATATTATATTCTTCTCTATCAACTATCGACAACAATGGCCAAGGTACAAACACAATATGTTGTGGCAGCATGGCTTAATTCAATTGGTAGCGAGTCAGTCTGCTGTTGTCGGCAAGGTGGTTTTGCTGTGGCAGGCATGGGTTTGATCCTCCCTTTCAGCAATTTTTTTTCCCCCTCGTTTATTGCCTCTCACTGGCACTGTAACATTTTCTTACTGTTAGATAATCAGAGGTGAGGTGGCCTAGTGGTTAGGACTTTCATAGCAAAGATCGTCAGTCGAATCCAAAAATGGGTACAGCTTGCAGCTGGGGAAGTAATCTGCAATAGACCAGTGTCCTTTTCAGAAGGGTAACGTATTGTCACTATGTCTGCTTCAAGCTACAGAAACCGGGATAAGCTTTTGGCTATATGGGCCTCAAGGTTACTTTTTTGTTGGTTTTTTTTCGTAGATAATCACCTATTTGAAACCAGGCTGGCAAAATAGAATGAGAGGTTGTGGTCAACTCTATGCTTGGATTCTTCTATGAATCTGGATGTCACATTGTACGCCCTAATGGAAGCTGAACCACTGACCGTCTCTGCAAAATGGACGTAGATGGGTGAACGAGTCGTGGATTCAATTCTCTTCAGCTGTCTAGATGTTGGGATGTAGAAACGCTGAGAGAAGACAATAAAAAAGAAGAGGGGTTTTAAAGTCCATATAATAATAAATAAATTCCCTTGATTAATCCCAGGGGGAAATTTGTCTCTAGGGTCTATTCCGATGGTAGACCATTCCGATGGTAGACAGGAATAACCCAGGCATCAGCCGCAGTGCAGCACCGCAAAGTGGGATCAAGGTCTTGAGGAAAATAAATCCAGTGCTTCCACCGGGATTTGAACCCACAACCTCTCGAACCAAAAGCGAGTGACTTAGCCACTGTGCCACCGGCTCCCCTCACCGTGCAAGGACAGACTCAAAAGCATTACAACAGTTATCCCAGCCCCACACAGGCCTTCTCAACTACCCAGATAGAATACAGTGGGAACATGGCTACTAACATTCTGACAATGTCCTTTTATTGTTTTTGCCTTGATATTGGAAGAAAACTTACATTTTTTTTATAAAGGAGTGATGAAATATAGCTAAAATAGAGGATCTACCAATCCAAGTAGCATCAAAGTTGAACATACAATGCCAAGTCAAGTTGGAGGAAAAATAAACTAAATTTTTAAAGACCAAATTAGTCGCATTACAGGATGGCTAGATCCCAGAAACAAACCAGCAAACTGTTTTGTTTTCAAGTCAGATATATGCTGCCTACCTAGGCATCTTTAAGGTCAATATTAATATTACACTAGCTTCAAGACAAAAGAGGACAAAACTATCTTTTAATCATATAATTCCCTGCCTATTATTGGTGGACAAAAATCAATTGGCGAGGAGATGTGTACTTAATTGCACTTAACTAATGACAGTTTGACATTAAATACCTGGAAACGAAACGAAGTGAACCTCAAAACAGAAAACAAACAAAAAATGACTTTAGCATAGATAAACAAATAAAAGAATGTCATGATATAAAATAAGACAAGAGATACAATAATACTTTCATACCTGAATAAGCCAGAACAAAATGCCGAGTGGGACAATGACAGCAATGAAAATTGGAGTAGAATAAGAAATGATGATAACAGTGCCAATGACGTTGAAACTGGCTGTATAGAGCGAACGGATGGTTGGCGCCAAGTTGTTATCAACAGTCTCAACATCACGGGAAAACCGATTAATGATTCGTCCGATGGGTGTGGTGTCGAAGAAGGACATGGGCAATCGGAGCACGTTGTGAAGAAGGTCAAGATGGAGGCTGCCGGCTGCTTTGACCGTTTGAGTGGTGGAGATGAGGGCAAACAGGAGGATGAACGCACCTGATGGAATATAGATGGACAAATAGGAATAGAATAAATGGATATATAGACAAATAGGATAAATGGACAAATAGGATAAATGGACAAACAGGATAAATAGACAAATAGGATAAATGGACAAAATAGAATATATGGACAAACAGGATAAATAGACAAATAGGATAAATGGACAAATAGAATATATATGGACAAACAGGATAAATAGACAAATAGGATAAATGGACAAAATGGATACATAGATAAATGGACAAAATGGATACATAGATAAATGGACAAATAGGATAAATGGATACATAAATAAATGGACAAATAGGATAAATGGACAAAATGGATACATAGATAAATGGACAAATAGGATAAATGGACAAATAGAATAAATGGACAAACAGGATAAATGGACAAATAGAATAAATGGACAAATAGGATAAATGGACAAATAGAATAAAAGGATAAATGGACAAATAGGATAAATGGACAAATAGAATAAATGGACAAACAGGATAAATGGATGAATAGGATAAATAAGCAAATAGAATAAATGGACAAATAGGATAAATGGACAAATAGAATAAATGGATAAATAGGATAAGTGGACAAATAGGATTTTTTTAAAAGGATAAATAGGATAAATAGGATAAATGGACAAATTGGATAAATGGACAAATAGAATAAATGGATAAATAGAATAAATGAACAAATAGAATAAATGGACAAATAGAATCAATGGATAAATAGGATAAATGAACAAAAAGGATAAATGGACAAATTGAATAAATGGACAAATAGGATAAATGGACAAATGGGATAAATAGACAGACAAATAGAATAAATGGATAAATAGACAAATAGGATAAATGTACAAATAGAATAAGTGGAAAAACAGGATAAATGGACAAATAGGATAAATGGATGAATGGACAAATAGAATTGATAGATAAAAAGAATAAATGAACTGGGCAAATAGATTATATAGACAAATAGTTGTTTTATTGATAAAGAGGAATCCTGAAACATCTATGAATTGTATAGTGTATATACTTGAAGCCTATTCCATCTACATTTTATAATTCCATGTCTACCTAAAACCTCACAGAAATAGAAAATTTGCCACTATGGGCCAAACTCTTTCCAAACAAATACCTTGAATAAGTCCCAGTGCTCCGTAGACGCCCAAGTACATGTTATTTTTGTCCACAAACTTGGAACTTCCTGCAGCCGATGTGTTCCCCAGCAGATCATCGTCCGTCCACATGCTGAGCCAGATGGAGGAGAAAGTAACAGAGGTTTGGAAGAAAACATAGATGACAGTCAAGATGAGAAATGTCACGACCCCAACCGCTTGTATGTAGGCAAAATATACTTGGAACTTGACCTGGAGGAAAGCAAAATATCAAATAAGAGATTGATTAACATCAACATTAATGATTAACGATTAACATTATATCTTGATTATCCAAAACTGTCAGATTTATTTTAGAAGATACATGATTTGCACGCAGAAACACTGACTCTCTTGCTTCCACACAGTCATTTCATAAATCAAACCAATTTGATCTTGATCCATAGATTTTCCAGCTCTGTATCAGGCCTGTGTACTTAACCTGGACATGTTTTACCTGGGTCTTCACATCGATGCGTTATGCCTTGTTCACTGTCCACGGCCAGACACAGAGTTGGTCCCTACACTGTTTAATTACGGTTCTAAAGGGAACAGATAACAAACAAAAACAATTTCATGATGAATGATGCCGCCATTACAGTTCCTTTTTGCTACAGCTCACCATTCGTCTAGAATTCGCTGTCCCCTGCAGCTTTTTATTCTATTAAATAAATGACCAAACTTTACATACTAGTACATTTTCAATTTCTAATTGCGTACAAATGCCCCACCATCATAGAGATTAAATGGCTACAGATCAGGAATTTAAAACAAGCAGTGTTGTTCAACAAACACATTTTCTGTAACCTTGGTGTCAATCCCTGTCAGTTATGAAAGTCATGTAATAGGATAAGGTCCAGACATGGCAGAACAGCAGCTAACCTGCACAGATGGGGAAACTGTCCTTTGCCAACCTGTCCGACCTGTAACGCCATCAAACAAAACATGGACCACATAATCCTGCACTGTCCTGCAACGTCAATGCCAGGGGGCTACACAACAGCACACCTGGCTGACGAGGCTTTCATGCAGTTTTTGGAAGAGAGACAATTTGAGGTGTGAACACTAAACGACACTACTAGTTATGAAAGGAACGAGGTGAATAAAGTATGACTTGCACATCTAATGTGTTTCAGGGAACCTCACCCCTAAAGGTTTCAATTTCAACAAATACACCTAAAAATGAACTCAAATCAAACCAGCCCACGAAGCGGCCATTACGTAACATCCAATTGTGTACGTACATTGCCAGTTTCCTGTTTCTCCTCCTCAATCAGTTTCTTTCCCGTAATTTCTTTTTTCTCCTCTTTCATCGATTTATCCGATTTCACCAACTCTTCCTTTCCGGCACTTATTTGTCTTGACAACTGTCTCTTCAGCTTGGCCAAAGGTTCTGATTTACTATATTATGGTATGAAAAAAACAAACAAAGAAGAAAAAAAGAGTAAGTTATTCATATTTATCGTTTATAAAAATTGACATCTGTCAACTAATCTGATGATAAAAAAAATGAAAATAAAACCAGATCAATTTGAAATTTCTAAGAGCCATTCTAATTTTGGAAATATTGCATAAAATAATACTGAAATAGATATCTACTGATCTTATGAGCATTAATGTTGAACACTCAATTTCATAAATTTCACCAGTACTTTCCAAATAGCAAATAACTTGCCCAAATTTAATTGAAGATTTAGGTCAAATAAATAGGACCCGTCCCACATTATCAATTTTGAATTTAGTTGATTTGCCTTGCAATTATCTGGCCCTCTTTTCATAGATGAGAGGTAAACAAGGCTATATCAAAATAACATCACAATTATTTTCTTTCTTTCTTTATCAATTTCCTTTCTACCTTTAAGTATAAATATAGAGTATTTAAATCAGCTTCAATGATTGGCAGCACAAAACAGCCACATTTCGACCAAAGGCCTTTGTCAAGAAGGAACAATCACAAGTAAAACATAGAAAGGGTTGGGGTTGCGGTTGGGGTGTGAGGGAATGAAGACAAGGGACTGTGGTCAAAACGTTGCTGTTTTGTTTTTAATCATTGACGCTAATTTACAAACACTATATTTCCAAATCAAATGCCTTAGAAGGATTCAAGGCATATTCTGGCCCAACAAAAATCAGCAACAAAGACCTTTTAGAAAAATCATACTGCTCCAGTGTAGATCAGAAAAGAAGAAGATGGTGATAGCTTGGTCATGTTGTAAGGATGGACCAACACGTAGTACCGTAGTACACTGGACTACACTGGACAGGTGATGGAAAAAGAAACAGGGGCCGACCCAAAGAAACGTGGCGTCGAATTGTCGGAAAAGAGCTCCTGGAAGCATGCCTAACATGGGCGACTATCAGCAAAAAAGCGGCCAACCGATTGCAATGGAAATCCCTTATATTAGATGCCTTATGTGCCACATGGTGCCAAGAGGATTAAGAGTAAGAAGATATTTCCACTCAGCATGGGAGTACTCTAATTAATAGTAAGGGTACCTGAAGTTTTCATCATCTGATGTTATGGATTCCAGCCTCTCCAACACTTGTCTCTTGGCATTTTGGACTGGAGGATGGATGAATGGAGCGGTTTTTATGATAGGGTTTCTTGGTTTTTTTTATACAATGATAATGATGTTGATAATAATTAAATTTATAATAACTATAATAATAGTAATAATAATAATAATAGTAATAATAATAATGATAATAATAATAATAATAATATTAATAATAATAATAATAAAATGACAATAACAAAACAAAAACAAATTTACCATCTGGGTCTTGGTCCTCCCCGTCGTCCGTTTCTGATTGGACTTCTTTGATGAAATATTCTTTCAGGAAGCTGGCAAAAGCCCCTTCATATGACATGAGTTCCTCGTAAGAGCCTTCCTCAGACACACACCCGTTTTCCAGGACAAAGATTTTGTCCACCATCGGTAGCCAGTGGATGCCGTGAGTCACCAGGACTCTCGTCTAAAGATAAACACAGTATAATTATTATTCGTTGATAAATAAATGGAGTCCTGCTGAATCTAATGGTGAGGTAATAGACAAAGAAGGCATGTATTAGTAGAAACTAAAAGATAAACCAAGAGGTTTGTTTTGGTTTATTTTGTCATTTGGAAGCTGCTAACACTTTTGAGTGAACACAACTCGACGGTTCTTGTTATCAAGCAACGTTCATTGTGGCTAGTGAATGAATGGGTGACCACCTGGGACCCACAACCATCACAACAATATTAATACATAATGAGATGTATTGACACATCAGCATTTGTGTCCTTAGGTATGACACTTAGTCCTGCTTACTTCATCCTAACGGAGATGGACGTTAGATTTGGAGGTCCCCTCTGTTGTAAGCATAAATTGTATTCACGCCTATCAGGGTAATAGGTGTTGAGTGTTCCATTTGCTTTGACGGGGCAAATCAAATATGCTGCTGTAAAACGGTTATAGCATGGTGATTATTGCGGATAAGCGCAATATAAATGCCATTCATTAAGTATAATTCTGACCTTCTTTGACAACATCCCATTGTGTCCAATGACTTCATTGAAGATGTGTTTCCCGACATGAGAGTCCACAGCACTGAGTGGGTCGTCAAATAAATATGTTTCGGCATTGCTGTACACAGCTCGGGCCAGGGAAACACGTTGTTTTTGTCCCCCAGAGAGATTGATGCCCTAAGGATAGAGGTAGTCATCAAAGTTACAGAAAGGGATGGTGGTGGTTGTTGTTAGCGGTTGGCAGTGAGTAGAGGTGGTGATGATGATTAGAAGCAATGAAAATCAATGAAAAGCTGGAGAAGGTAAAAGAATTATACAAATTCATATTGTTAATGGAGATTTCGATGGCAAAAATGATGATGCTAATAATGAAGATATATTCAAAAAGTCTGAACAAATTAATCTGAAATGGAAAAATGAAAAACAAACTCCAGCGGCCCTATACACAGATGCTACGTTAACTGAATAGACCCTAAAGACAAATTTCCCCCTGGGATGAATAAAGGGAGTATTATTTGGGACCGCAGTGAAACCTAAAACAACATCATATTATGTTGAGTATAATTCAATATTGAAGGATATCAAATACGATTGTGCCAAAATGCGCTAACAGTTCATGTAAGGACTGTGAATATGGGCGTAGATCTGATCTACTGTACCTTTTCTCCAATTTCAGTTTCATCTTTGGCAGGTAAAATATCCAAATCGGACTGAAGGGAGCACGCTTCGATGACACTCTTGTAGTTGGTAGCAGAGAATGTGCTTCCAAACAGGATGTTGTCTTTGACTGTTGCATTTTGGATCCATGCCTCTTGAGGTACGTATGCAATTGTGTCCTGTAAAAGAAACGCTAAATGATACAGCAGCTTTCAAGTTGCTACATCACTGACTGACTGAATGCATTGCAGTCATTTTGATGATATTGAATGTAATTACAAGAGGCATATTAACAGATAAATTATACACATCAATCTGAGACTGAGTAGTGTTTTAGCACAAGTCCTACAGAGCCTTTTGGCCCATACAGCCAGTGCTTATCGCTGTTTATCTGTATCTGTATCGTTACGTCAAATGATGCAACTCTGGCATATAATTGATGGGTTGATCTGTGTATTTGGTGAATGTGTGTGTGTGTGTGTGTGTACGTGTGTGTGTAAGTATTGAGTGATGCTACATTCGCTGGAGGCGCAACTTGAATCGGTCCACGTATGAAGCAGTGACTATAACATAAAGTGGGCAACGTGCTGATTGGTCACCCTCTCATCACAAGGTACCTGGTATGTTGACACACAAGCACCACGACAGTCACTCATAACTGAAAACAGCGTTGAACAATCTGGTTGAACAATCTATGTATCAGAAAATTATAACAAGCAGGGGATCAGCCCACTGTAGAACGTGAGTAATACAATATGTCTTTAATTGAACTCATGACATTGTGCACTAAGATGTGCAACCAGCCAGTACCGAGCTGTCTTTCTCACCGGGACATCATCTTCCAAATCATTTGTTCTACTCTCGAGACAAATGCAGTGTTGTACAGATAACCAAGAAAAAACATTTATGCCGCCATTTGTGAATAAAAGTCAGTAATTACGTGGCCAGCCACGGATCTCTAGCCAGGGTGAGACCGTCATCAGTCTTGCAATTACTGGAAGCGCATCCCTCAGATGTAACATGAACCTGGGGAATTCTACCCCATAGTCTGATTATACTTGATCTTTCCACCTTATGGAGGCGAGGTGGCCGAGTGGTTAGGACAGTGGGCTCTCATTGCACAGGTCGTGGGTTCAAATCCTATTACTGCCACTTCGTTGTTTTTCTTGGGCAAGAAACTTTACTCCAATTGCCTCACTCGACCCAGGTGTAAAAATGGGTACCAGCTTACAGCTGGGGAAGTAATCTGCGATAGACCAGCCTCCTATCTATCCAGATGGGTGACGTATTGCCACTCAGCCCGCTTCATGCTACGGAAACCGGGATAAGCAGGCCCCAGGTCTGTTGCAGACACCAGCGGTCATGAGCCTCCAGTCCCCACGTCTATTCGCTGATTTATGGAAGTTAGTCCTTGCCTGTTGTATTGTTGCACACTTAGTCGCCCATTTTAAAGACTTTGGAGGTAGGGTAAGCGTTTGTCTACAACGTAGTAAATAGATGCTAAAATGTTTTTCATGACTTTCCTGTTGATACCGGCGCTGGTACTACATACTAGATAGCATTTATATAGCACTTTACCGCGTTGAACAGGCTCTAAGCGCTTTACAATCATAATAATATAAAACATAAATCACATTATCGGTAAATATATATTATAGTCATTCATGAAATAAAAAGGTGGAATTTGAGTTTAGGTACTTCCTGAACACCTAGACGTCTAGGACGGAAGGAAGTACTACTGATACCACACTCCAATCTAAAAGCATAAGGCGGACAACCACCTCCACATCGTTAATGGTTGCTTTGCGGTGGGCAAGCATTCGTGTGAAGTCAGATCTCAAAACGATCAAAGCTTCCTTTTAAGTATTACGTTGGGAACGTTTATACTTACTAACGCAGGAAGGAATGTTTCAAGAGGGTACGCACATAGTAAAAGCTGACTCAGTGACTTTGATTTCTGGAGCAGAGTAGGGCATTGTGGTTACGTCTCTTCTGAGACTTGATGCGAAAGTAGCGGAACCAATAACTTGTTGCTTTGACGTGGGTTTTTGTGTCTGTTGGTTTAGCAGTATTCTTTCCCTAGCTTCATGCCCAGACGTGAACGGCACGCAAGGCGCACCATTGAATAGCAAGAATCGATCTAATATGAACCATTATGATCAAGAATTTGATGATTTTGTTATGAATGTTTTAAGAATTATGTAAGAAAGGGTGAGAGGGAAAGGGGAAGGGGGGGTGGGGGAGGGGTATTTGGATCGGATAGCCAGACAGAGAATGGGAAGATAGAGGGTGTGTTGGAAAGAGACTGGAAGAAGACGGAGAAATAGGGGATAGGGGAAGATAATAGGCAGTGACGTGGATGAGGGGAGAGGAGGGAGGGACAGAGAGGCTGAAAGAGAGATAGAGGGTGTGTGTGTGTGTGTGTGAGAGAGAGAGAGAGAGAGAGAGAGAGAGAGAGAGAGAGAGAGAGAGAGAGAGAG
>JARFNW010140526.1:0-10399 GCA_031763155.1 Dirona albolineata | reverse complement strand
TATTATAGATCTATTTCTTTTTCTTGTTGAATGCGCATAGAGCATTGAGTAATTTCTTGGATATGCGCTATAAAAATTCTATTAATTATTATCTAAAAATGCGATATATTTCTTGATTGGTGCTGAACTCTTTTGTATTTATCTACTGACCATGAAAAACATTCCCATTTTTTAAATTAAGATTAAGCCAGCCAAAATTCTGGCTAACAACAACAAACAAACAGGCCTCAAATCTGTCATTACAATTTCACATACTTAAATCCTATCTTTTATACCACCTACATCACAGATTTAACCAACCAAAACGCTTACTATGATTTTGTTTAAATGATGATACCCGTACATCATCTTAATATTACTCATTCAAGTCCTAACTTCACTTCCAGTCAAAGCAAATAAATCTTAAAATAGAAGTAGAGTCACGACGGAGAACATTGTGTCATCATAGACAATAATCCCAAGATTGGCGCAACCTTTTATTGCTGTGAATTGTACTCACAATATTGCATGATTCATTGTATTATTCCTGTAATTTTTTTATATAAAATTGTACCAAAATGTTCTGACAGTTCATGTATGGTCTGTTAATACGGCCCCAGTTTTAGTTTCTTGTCAAAGCAAATCTTAAAATGGAAGTAGAGGCATAATGTGAGAGATTGTGTCCTAAATGATGATAATTGTAAGATTTTTTCCTCAAGCCGACATATTGGCCAATCTGTACAATCCTAATATTGGCCTTCAACAAATTTTGCTGGCATAAAAAAAATTATTTTTTAAAAATTCATATCCCTGAGTGAATTCTACTAACATTATTTCTCATTCAAGTTCTAGTTTCTTGTCAGTCAAAGGAATTAAAATCTTACAATTGAAATCCGGTCACGCCGGGGGAGATCATGGCGAAGAAGATCATCGTAGACTGATTCTTCAGGTTGGTAAACAGTGTCGTATATATCATCTTGGTCCTCCAAGTCGTTTACTCTGAAGGGAACAATCAGGAAATGAAACATGCACGAAAACAATAATTCACTTTATATTCATGTATCTCTGTAAGGCTGTAAATCTGTAAACACACTCGAAACTAGCTCACCACCAAGCATTTATTCATGTATCTCTGTAAGGCTGTAAATCTGTAAACTCACTCGAAACTAGCTCACCACCAAGCATTTATTCATGTATCTCTGTAAGGCTGTAAATCTGTAAACACACTCGGAACTAGCTCACCACCAAGCATTGTATATTGAGGAGCCGGCAAGTCTCATGAGAAGGTGGGAGAAGAACAACAGTAAGAAGAAAAAGACTTAAGAAATAATTATCTTTTTTTAAAAGAGCAGGGAAGAGATGAGGAATAAGAAGAAGAAAAAGAATTATTAACTTTGTTAAAATAAAGTCACAGTGTCTACTCACAAGGCCAAATCCTGCAAATTGCCGTAAACATCTTCATGTTCGTCTGTCAGACCTTGGGCCCCTGACTCTGGAGGGAAGCCACTGTACCAGCATCATCAACGGCCACGGATGGGGAAACAAAACAAAATAAGAAAAAATAAATAAATATATAATATAATATATATTGTTAAAATCATAACAAAGTTTTAAATACCCACGCAGTAGGTCGCAGTTGTCTTGCCACTGTGGAGTAACCACTAGGGGTAACAGTTAAAGATGAGATACATAAGATAAAAATACTTTTTTTCATCCCGTGGGGAAAACCTTAGTATAAAACGGCCACATATATAAAAAGATATGGACCTTGTGGTACATTGTTGTCCAATTTACAGGTAAAGGTCTTTTGGAGACGTCATCATATATTCCTGATGCAGAGTCTTTCTAGCCACGCTTGAGGTGATGAGTGGTGAATTATACAAAAAATATATAGTTCTTGTTGACACTTTGATCTTTATTTCCATTTTCCCTTTGCTTTGCACCAATCAAATCTTGAAATATGACTGGCCCCTAAACAGAGGGACTCGATAAATAGACAAAAAATGCAACAGGACATTATAAAACTGATGAGGGAAGTAAGGGTGTGCTGGCCCCAAACACTTTAAACACATTTAAGATAAAAGAAGAGGGAGCGGGCACTGATGGTCTGGTAGACAGAGTGATACTGGGATAATGTATATATGGGTTCAATTCCCCCCAGTCGACGAAAAATCTTTTTTTCTATTTTCTGTTCTTGTCTCTCACTGGCACCGTTAGATTATCCCACTATTATTCACACATTTAAGATAGAGATATGTGTGTCACAGAAATATATAAACGGATGTAGGAGATAATTTATAAACCAACCCCATAAAAGGCCACGACATCATAACATATATACTGTTTAATCAGTGTAGTCACACATTGCCGAATATTAAGGCACAAACATTAATATTTAAAATGTCCCCCCCCCCCCCCCCACAAATCATTCAATCTCAATTCAAAAAATAATAACATAAAAGGAACAGGATGTGCTGGTCATGCTATATATTGTTATAAAATAGTAAAACAAAAACAAACATATATATATAATATTATAACAACAATAAACAAAATATATATTGTCATCATCTGCATCTACATCATTTTTGTCTGTGAGAATAATATAGACATCGAGTGAGATCATGTGATTTAAGCCATTCATAACACACACCGAGTGACGACAGTGGTGAGCTGCTAGTATAAAATAAAAGTGAAGTGTGAAAGGAAAACAATACACTACTGTCATAGAACCAGCATGCATAGAGAGAGAGAGAGAGAGAGAATGAATGAACGACAGCAATTCAATGTGAGAGTACGACGACTAAGTCACTTTCAGTTTTCATATATATATAAAATCATTATTATATTGGTTTTTACAAAAAGAACAGATTACTTTCAAAATGATCTCATTAATAATAGGTCAACTCTGCCATCCTTTAATATCATGTGTACTCTCTAGAGTTTAACTGATTCACTGCTATGGACGAGAATTCTCGCGAAACCGTGATCAAGCCACATACGAGGGGATGAGTTTAATCGCGAGAAAACAGCTGGTTTTGGTTGTCAAGGAAACAAACTTCTTCCATTTCTTTTCTGAGCTTGGTTTCAAACTGAGTATAAGGAATGATGCATTGTGGGATAGTACTTCCTTTATCCAAGTTTATGAATTTTTCCCCCAACCTATGTCGATGAGTGTGACCTAAAAAAAACAACACGGGAAAATTTATCAGTAAGAGGCCTGCGACCGGAACTGAGCATGCAGCAGTGAATCAGTTAACATGTCCTGTATGCACTCTTATTCTTGATGGTAAAATGTTTGTCTTTTTTACACGTGCTGTAGGATGATTTCAACAAAGATGGATATTTTAATAAACCCACTCCCGGACGAATCGGCTTTTGCATGTGGGTGATCTTGACTTGACAAAGATGAAAAAGAAAATGTCCCTTCGCGTTAAAACTTTCCACTGACGTGATTAGGCGGGGAGATGAAATAGGAACCAAAGATGAAGCAAGACGAACAAAGCTAGTTGATTGGAAAAGATAAGTTCAAAATGTGTGGGGTCAGTATTACACTCATAGCACTTGTGGAAAGCTCAAAATCTGGTTACTGGGAAATTTCAATCCAGGCAAAACCACAGGCTACAATGTCGCCAACAACTTACAATGGGATAAAATCATCCAGCTCGTTATAATACGAAGTATGTGAGCTGTTCCGACCTCTTACGATGCCAGCGATGTTCTGAAATCCTCTTTGAAGTGCAACGATACAATGGTTTAATAATTTTTTTAAACATGAAATGAGCATTTGAAAGATATACAACAGTAGTACAAATATACAAATATGTTTCATAGCATACAATAATGGTACAAAACCATCTAAACGACATATTTACAAAAGTATCTTAATTTTTGTTGCAGACAAACACCCAAAGCCATAATAAAAGCACAACTACTATAACTATATAAAACTATTTCAGAAATCATGTCTACTGCGCAATAATCAAAAATAATGGTCAAAAAGTCTCAGTAGCACTTCATGACAAAATCCTGATCCATTCGGAGCACAGTATTGAGACATTCATGGTATTCACGGCAGTAGCACCATGTTTGTTGCGTGCAGATTTGATTTTTAAAAAATATAATTGGGTTCTAATCTCTGCACCAGAACTCGTAAGATATTCAGAACTGAATGTCAAACTAGGCCCAATATTCTAGAGGTAGAAATAAATAAATCAGGACCAAAAACAAGCTTTTTGACCCTGTCTCTGTCTAGACCCCTGAATTATTCTTGGAAGCGTGTGCATCTGTGTGGCAGCTTTGGTGTAAAGATTTTTAAATAAGAAATGGTGGCGCACTTTGAGATAAATAAACACTCCAACTTTTAATCTTATTTTATGCAATGTTAATTATACTGTACCTGTATTTAAATTGAGCTAAATCTGTCTTTGAGAGTCTTGACAAAGTGTCCAAAACCTGATGACAAAAAGCAAAATGAATAATTTACTATAAAAGTAGTTGTGGCCAGCATTCAAGACAACAATCAATTTCATTGACGAGCCAAAAATATTTTTAAAAAGCAGTGAGTCCAAAAATATTATAATAAAAAACAACATGATGGATTATACGTCTCATAAACACTGCACACATACAAAAACAAACACGGATTACAAGAAATTTAAGAAAAGTAGGTGATTAGCCTAAAGCGTAAAAAATCTTCTTATTGGTCATGAACAATGCACTATCTCAAGTTTCCCTGATTAACCAGCATGCTCATTCCCTTGTTCTGCCATGAGAGAAACTGGGCCAGGGGAATTTGAGATCTGAGCAAGATTATTTATATCCATACATATATATAATATATAAATAATAACAATAATTTTCTCATAATTTCTATTTTTCCTGTTGAAGTAGTAGTAGTAGTAGTAGTAGTAGTAGTAGTAGTAATGTGTATATAATATATATATATGACAATCATTAGTTCCAAGATTGACAGAGATGAGAAAGATATATTCAGCATTATATAATTTACTTTTTATACAGAAGGCAGAATACAAATATTTGTTGGATCTCCGTCAATGAGAATATTTTAGAAAAGTACTAGTACTAGCACAGATCAGAGAGATGTTTTTATATATTCTTAAACAAGTTTGGGATGACCACTTACTACAGGAACTTGTTGGTGGTTTTTTAATATTCCGAAAATAACCTACCTTTCCAAAGTCTTTGACATCGAAGAGGTCATTTGGCTTGAATAAACTCCGAACATCAAGTCCAAACACAGTGGTACAAGTATGAAGGAAAGTCCGAATATTTTTCATGCACAGAAACTGAGGAAAGAAAATTGATGATGACGTAGACAAAAACATTTTTAAAAATAAATTTTACAAACGAACAAATTACAAATTTCAGGAAGCTTTCTTTCTTTATCATTTCCTTTCTACCTTTCGGTGTAAGGTTAAGTGCGGACGAACTCTCGTCATTGATCTTTATCCAGAGTCTTCCTCTTTGCATCCAAATACCTACATCCCCTCTTTTCTATCACCTCTGATATTGTTTCTTGCCATACTTTCTTTGGTCTACCCCTTGGTAATTTACCTTAATACCTCATCAGACAATTGTTATTTTGCGGGTGGGAAGACTTGCGCTGAATGGTGGCACCAGGATAATCTAGATTCAACATTGGGTGCCGGAAACAAACTCACGGCAATGAGACAGAAATTAAATTTTGTTTATTATTTTTTATCTTTTTTTTTAAAAGAAAATAATCCCATGGTAAAACAAAGAAAAGATCATAGTGCAGGGAATAACACCAAACTGAAGGATTAATGGCTGTATTAATAGATTTCTAATCAAAAACCCCTCCGAGTTCGTTACCTGTTGTGCGGCTGCAATGGAGGCGGGGTCTGTCTTGTCAATCAACGTGAATTTCTCCCTCAGCTTGACCTCCATCTCCTTCTCCATGTCCCTGGGAATGAAAACATAGACTGGCTTTATTCAAAAGGTCAAAGGTCAAACAGTCACATACAGCATAAACACATAGGATATAAGTCAGCAGACAATTATTGCGTTAATCAGAAGCACTCTTGCCGGTAAAATAAGTTGTGTAAAGCATTTTGGCCCATAAAACGGGTGCTTATTTTGTATTCGGTGGCATGACATGCATAAAAATGACACTTCATCACCATATGGATAGGTCATTGGTCTATCATAGATTGCTTCACCAGCTGTCAGCTGGTTTCTATTTTTACATTTAGGTCGAGTGAGGCAATCAAAGAAAAGCATCTTGCCTGAGGGTAACAACACAACGCAGATAGAAAGTCAGACTCAAACGCCCGCTATTTGCGTAAATCAGGTGCAATGTCAAACTTCTCTGCCATCCCACCTCCAATTTTTCTGGTCCTTTAATTAAATTTCTACTTATTTCCAATGACAACTATCTCCAACAGCCTAATTAAACATTATCTCAGGTGTATCAAACATTTCGGTCTGACCATTTTAATGTATAAAATAAGTCCTTAAGAGCCTTAAGGCCGCAAAAGCTGGTGCCTGTTCCGATTTCTGTAGCGTGAAGTGGACATCGTGACGATATGACACCCTGCTGGACAGGAAGCTGGTCTACTGTAGATAACTACCCCAGTTGTAAGCTCGTTGGTACCAATTTCTACTCCTGAGTCAAGTGAGGCAATTAGAGTGAAGTATCTTGCCCAAGAAAAACTACAAAGTGACTGGTGTAGCATTCGAACCAACGACACTCACAATTAGAGTTTGCTGTCTTAACCACTAACCCATCACGCCTCCATTTTTAGTGGATGAAATCCAATTAAAACATGGCTATACACTGATTGGTCATGAAGACAAATTGATAAATCATGAGTTGGAAGGAAGAATACTTACTGGTAAAGCTCTCGGAAGGTTTCAAAGCAGCCAACAATCTGTCGTAAATTTATAGTCTGTGGGAACAAAGGCACAATGTGATAAATGCAGGTGGTTACATAACTAGAAGGGGAAAAAACAATCTTGAAATCATTTGCTCCATGTGTTATGTATCTGATTATTCCTGTCTTCCTAAACAACATGGTAAAAATATAAGTATATCTCAAGAGCCTTCAGGCCCATAAAGCCAGTGAGAATCCCAGTTTCTGTCATGTGAAGCGGACAGCGACCACATTACAGCACCCTTCTGGATAGGATGTTGGTCTATCGCAGATTACTTCCCCAGTTGTAAGGTAGTTACCGCTTTTACACCTGGATTGAGTGAGGCAATTGGAGCAACGTTTCTGGACCATGAAATGGCCAAGAGAGCAACAGTGCACGTCGATGCAAAAGAGGAATAAGCATCTGTTATTTACATATCAATAAGCACACCAACGTCGAATACTGGCATTAGCCTGAAGGTAGGCCTCTTATCAGTATTCTAACCAAACTCTTGCAAAGTTTCAGTTCATTTTCTTGCATGTACTAACAGTTTTCGTGACCCTTGAAACATTTTTTTGACAATTTTGTTCAGGAGGTCAGGTGTATAGGCGAGATAGAAATAGAAAAACAGGTCTGAAAGGCATAACTCAAAAATCTGTATCTAAAATTAGATAAATACTGTTTCACTAATACGGAAATTATCAAAGTGTCAATAGGTAGCATTGCTTTGAGGGTTCAACCTGTATCTATGGTCAATTTCCACAACCAACTTACATCAACCTCATCCAGACTTCCTTCCAAATACCGACGGACTTGGGTTCGTATCTCGTATTTCTGCTGCTCCGACAACGGGTCATAGGAGATCATACTTCTGTTGGTCTGGAGGAAAAAGAGAGAGGGAGATGAAGTGATTTATACAATCAAAAAGACTTATCATTATATCCATTGAATTCACCCTCCCCCCAGTACCCCCCCCCCCCCCCCCCACCCCAATCCCCACCCACTGTAATGGGTGAAACATCTGCAGCAAAAGCTAAAGCTAGACATATTATTGCACCTACGCTTTCCTCTGGACACAGAGGCTGGACTTAAGATATGCTAGCCTGTACTTGTAAAGGAGATACAGAGACTATAAAACCCAAGTGGACTACTTTACTACAGCTTGAAGGGGTTCCTTTGTCAATCACATAGCTCAAAGCCTCCACGCATGAACCAGCGCAGGTTTGATCCTCAGAGAGCAATCCATGGCCAGCCGTAACAGATAGATATTACACTTTTTTTGGCAACTATGAGTATAAGAGTGGGCAGGCAGACACCAAGCAAGCAAGTCGTTAAAAGCCTTTTGTCCCATAGAGCCAGTGCTTATTGTGGATCCTGTCTGACCGTCAACTAGTAGGTAAGTAGCCATTACAGCACCTGTGCTGAGCCTTGTAAACTCTAAAAGATCCCAAGACGTCTCCGACTTAAGATTCAAACCCAGGACATCCATGTCTTAAAGCAACCGAGTTAACCATTATGCTAGGAATAACCCTGGCTATAATGTCAAAACAATATTTATCTTCTGAACATCCCTGCAAAATTCATCCCTGAATTTAATCTACTGAATTTCAAGCAAACGTCTTGAAATGGCTTTCGCGAATTTAATCAAATGAATATCCATGCAAAAGCCTTCAAATATTTAAGGACATCAACATAGATTTGTTCTTAGTGACAACAAACATTCATGACCATATAAAGTGCATTGTGAAGGCAGTGTGACTACAACATTTATAAATTTTGATGACCAGTTGAAAACTGGATGGCATCAAAGCGTGTCCCGTTTCTGGGTCCCAGCTCTGAGTTCAGCCATTAAAGGCCGTACAAGCACATGTTTACAAATTTGGATCTTTCATTTATGGTCCAGATTTACATGAGGGTGTCTTGCTTACCACTTTAGACAGGACACAGGGCTGGACACGGGGCTGGACATAAGCTAACACAGCTGAATTTTGAAAAAGGGAAGTATGCAAGAAGCAAGCAAAGAAACTAATCCAAAAGTTTTGAGACCCAGCATTGGATGATAACTGTGCAATTAATCCACATACTTACCTCATGCTGGATGCGTTAAAATAGAAATTGATAAATAAACACCAATTGTTTCAATTTCATGTTTACGTTGAAGACAGAAATGAATTGTATCCAGAATATTGTTCACGAAAAATTAACCTAAACTTTGATGATCTGATTGAACGTTTAGATGCTCATCAGTTGTGAAAAAGAATAACACAGGTACATCCAAAATTCACCCCCAAAAAAATGTTTAAATAAATAAGCCCAAAATTAATCATAACTGTATACACCATTGTATATTTTTTACGACACAGTTTGACATACAGATACAAATCTTAGTGTAATTCTTTTTTCATTATTATTAATATTATCATTCAAAAATGACCCAAAAAAAGTCAGATTTCATCCCTCAGAGATTGATGAACTTTTTAACATAGGACAAAGGCCCATTTTTCATCAACTTATGGGATGTCAAATAAGCTAGAGGTCGAAGATGGTAGATCATTTTTTTACCAACACCCATGCACCACAAAGGATAGAAAACTTACCAAAGTGTCATGCATCGCCAGCTCAGACTTCAGGTGAGAAATCTCTCTCTGTAGTTTCTTCACCAACAACTGAGGAGAGTATAACGGGATGATATAACTATTGTATACTGTACATAGTGTACTTTATTATTATCATTATTTTATTTTTCTGATTATTATTATTATTATTATTATTACTACTACTACTACTACTACTACTACTACTATTATTATTATTATTACTACTACTACTACTACTATTATTATTATTATTATTATTATTATTATTATTTAGCTATATATTTATCTATTTACCTATTCATTATTTATTTATTCTTTTTCTTTAATTATTTATTTATTTATTATTATTTATTGGCATTCCTTTAATTCCGATTTTTTGTTTCTGGCAGTCCTCAACGCCACTTTATTATCGTGCACGGGCTAGAGAATGTGGGGATTAAAATGTAAAAGGCCTAACGACAAATAAATGTATAGGCTACAAGAATTGAGGGGACAGATCTGGTAGTGTCTCTATTCAAATTGGATTTCTTTTCGTTTCTTTTTTCTTTTATCTTCTCATATTTTTTTTTGTTCCAAAGATTATAGACCAACAGCGCCAACTGAGTGGTTGAATGAAAGTAAGGCTCTTTAATCTACTATAATAGGAATCCTAATTTGAAGTGTGTCCCATTGTTCTCGGCTGTTATAATAATAATATATAATATGACAAGTAGTTGAAAAGGGAAAGGAACTGCTAAGAACTGAAAACGGCTTGCGTGTCATGTAAGAATGCATGTAGGAAGGAAGTTCAAGTGTTTTTGGCTCATTCACTCTAGATAGAAAACTTCGTAGTTTATATATGTGTGTGTGTGTGTTTGAGTGTGTGTGTGTGTGTGTGTGTGTGTGTTGGGGGGGGGATACATATCTTCGTGGCTTGTATTACAACA
>JARFNW010140525.1:0-19847 GCA_031763155.1 Dirona albolineata | reverse complement strand
CTTCAGGGCTTGACACATGGCTGGTCCCTACACTGCTTATTGCGGTATAAAGGGGATTCGATAAACAAACAAACAAATGTTGAAGATCTACATGACAAAAATATACTTTGCAATAATATGTATATTTCATTTGATAAATGATCTTGTACACTTATTCCTGGTCGAAAGTCTCTTTGATATTCAAAAAGTTTATCTTCTACAATATTTTTGGGCTTTTCTTCTAATATCCTAGTATGCACTTTACTATACTAATACTCTGCACATTTAAAAATGATATGCCTCTATAATTTTCACACAATGTCATTGCTCCGCTTTTATTTATTGGAATTATTGGGTTTCTTTTCCAGTCCCCCTGTACGTTTTTATAAGCTAACTGACATGACTTGAGCTGTAACTTAATTTATTCCATTCCTTAGTTGACAACTATTTCAGGGTAAATTTCGTCTGCACAAGGAGCTTTTCTTACCGTTATCATCTTTTGTTTTTTTGCATTGAATATTATGCCGCTTTGGTAAAATTCCCAGTTTCTATAGCTGTTGGGTGAACACCCGAGACTACAATACCATGTTGTCTGGTCCAGATATGAGTAATATTGAAAAGTGTATTGCTTCTTGTACCAAACAAGGGTTATTAGCACAATGGACTGATTCCATGTCTGCCTTAAAAATCTTGAACCATAGATTTTCCAGCTCAGTATCAGGCCATTTGTACTAGTGTGGCACTTGCACTTAACCTGGATACGTTTTACCTTGGTCTGCGCGTCGATGCCTTCTGCCTTGTATACTGTCCTCGGTCAGACACAGAGCTGCTAGTCCCTACACTGTTCAATCGCGGTACAAAGGGGATAGATAACAAACAAACATTTAAAACAAATGCTTTCAAAGAAGACAAACTGCTGATTATGTTATTGAGGAGATTGTTCCAATTTGTGATCGTGCGAGGAAAGAAGCTGTGTTTCTATGTATTTGTCCTTGTGTAAGGTATTACGAATTTGCTGCTGTGGTCGGTATCGTCTTGTAGAATATCTATTTGACTGAGCTGTAAAGTATGGTGGTATTCTGATCTTTGTATTGTGACTTTTTATGATTTTGTGGAAATGAGTAAGTCGTTAATGCTTTCAGCGTGTTTCTAGAGGCTTCCATTGTAGGCAATCCAGAGCCTGTGTCACGCAACCTGGTTCCCTAGATCGGCAGCTTGTCTCTGCACCTGTTCGATCATGGTTATGTGTTTTTTTTGGAGAGTGGGCCCCATACAGCCCCCGCATACTCGGACCAATGCCGTGCACGCCTAGGCTTTCAAATTTTGAGGACACTGGTGAAGATTGCGTTTGACTAATAATTAATTGGCCTTTCTGACGATATGGTTCACGTGTTTGTTCCATTTTCGATCGTTTTGGTTGGTTAACGCTAAAATACTGAATGCTGTCTACATGTTGAAGGGGTTGGTTCAGAATTTCATATTTGTGTTTGTTAGTTTTATCACTAAAGGCCGTCACATTGCATTTTGACGGATGGAAACTCATGTAACATTTTTATGACAATGTTATTAGGGAATCTAAATCTTTTTGGAGTGTGTCGTCAGCATCTTTTTCGCCCGAAATTTCTCTAAATAAGAGGCTATCATCAACAAATGATTTGAGATCTGTTTCTGGAATCTGCATCCGCTCTTTCATTTCTTTCTTTCAAGGCACAATTACACGCCACGATAACAGTAACAGCCCAACCGATTGGGCCAATGGTGTCAACCAACCATTGTACAATCTCGGACCAACCATTGGCCGATGAATTAGATAATGTAAGATGATTGTACGAAAATTGGCGATAAATGGTCCGATCCTCGTTCGATCATCAATATCAGGCCACATTTGATGAGTGTGGTCCTGTTTATGTGAGTTGTTATTTTCGATGAGTTCCTGTGCGTCAAGATTGTGAAGTGTAACAGCAAACTCATCGTACAATTGTTGGTCAATGGTTGTCGGTCGTGTCGTGCAGCAATCATAGCACAAGGGGCACTCCATTTTAGCCCAATCGACATTAATTGACCTATCATCGGCCCGAGTAATAATAGGGCCTTTACTCAAGTCCACTTGGATTTTCTTTTTACTTTGGAAAATGTATTAGCAATATTAAACTAATTATCATGCAAAAATCAATTACTTTCTCCGTTGTCACTTTTTACTCCTTCACCTTCGGTACCTATGGAATAATAATAATAATAATAATAATAATAATAATAATAATAATAATAATAATAATATATATTAACAGGTGTACGTCGTACCCTAGCATTTAAATCTCCTTATATCATTGCCTCTTGGTTTGGTCTAGCGTTTCAACAGTCCGTTATTTTTCATCCATTTTCTTTTCTGAATCATTTGTTTCAGGCAAGCAAGTGATTAGCCCATTGTGCCCAAGTTAGGTGGCAGACAATGGAACCGCTTGGTCGGAATCTACTTTTGAGGTCTGTCTAATATGGTAGAACTTGCTTAGCACTTAGCATAGTTTTTCATGTTTTTATATTACACTAGCCCCATCACCATTTCAAGGTGGGTTTCATCGGAGGAGGCTGTCTATGACCTATGGCCTATGATATTGTATAATAATTTTGCTTGATTTTTTTGGTTGCTCTGTGCCAGCAAAACAAAGTTATGTACCCTTATTGATGACAAAACATACAGACTCTTATAATATGAATAATGTCTCGCATTCTATTTTGCTCTTAAATAGACAGCTGCTGTCTAGTGTAGCTGCTATAGAGTTAGCTATTCTTTTTTTGGTCTCATTTTTACGTCCTCTATGATTCTCAATTCTCATTCAAAAGATGATGGTACAAACTGGCAACCACTTGCCAAGCTGTATCCCATAATACTGAGATCGCACATGCGCAGTGTCATTTCAAAATAGACAAGCGACTGAAATGGCGGACCGAGGGTCCATGGATGATTTCTTGTCCACTGAAATTGATGAAAACAAAGTCACAGCACTTGTTGGATCCCTAGAATCACAGTTAGCGTCACCTACAAACAAGGAAGTACCAAAAGTGATAACTTGTGCACCATATAACAATAATCACATCGGTGGAAATGCATCTTCTAATGCATCACACGTTCAGTTGAATGTTGTGAGGGCACAGCCGCAATCACAGATCACTGTTGGTGGTGTGCAGCCAATAGTGTCACACAATTCTCTTGGCTTGACTAACAAAGTGCAATCACAAAACTTAAACATTATTAATTCTATCAAGGGGAATGTCACTAACTCTCAGATAATTGGCATATCATCAATTATTAATTCTTTACCAAATTCCAACTCTTCACATCCTACAAATAGACAATCTTCTATTGGGGACTCAGTGACACTGTCTAGAATGAATAATGATCAAGCAACTAAACACCATAATAATTCGCCGTCAATACGAATTGTAGCGAACAATAATAAGCTACATAATACTATTACGCACAGTCAAATTCAACACACCAATCAATATGTAAACGCAAGTGCCATGTCTCAAGGTGTAACGATAAGACCAACACAAACCATAAACAGAGTGAATATTGGTGTGACAGGAGCAAGTTCTGCTATACATAATTTAGCAACAATTGCTGCAGAGCAAAAGCCGGTTACAGTTTTACCTAATGGTAGTACGCTGTTGCAAAATAAGGCAGGGTCTGTGATACCACATCAAATAGTTATGAAAAGTGACTCGAACCATGCATTAAATGTTAAAGGCTGTGTTAGTCCATTAGTTAAAAGTGATATTCCAATCTCAAATTCTGTGATACAACAAGGAGCACCAACGCAAGTGATTCGAGGATCTACTCCTGTTCTTTCTGCTGGTGGAGCTAATTCCAATGTTATCTCAGTCAGACCTCAACCTAGTTCACATCAGCAAGTCATCGTTAGGCCGTCCATTGCAACAACAATTGCTAATGCAACATCATCATTGCAAGTTGTGAACGCATCATCCAGTGGAACGCCCTCAACTCTTCGGCCTGTTGGTACACCTCAAATCCGACCAGGTGTTCGTATATCAAATCCTATCAGAATTAGTCAGCCAAATATAGCGCCAAGGCAGCAAACCTCTCAAACTGTGAGTTGAAGTGACAGATATATTTTTGTTCCTTGTTTATTTTGTTTGGGTCATGAGTGATACCAATGTTAGCTGTAGACTGTAGGTTGTATTTATCTCTTTTTAATTTTATATTGCCATTATTGCTGAGCTTTACTTCACCTGTTCTCAACTGGTCTGATTTTTATAATGAAATATACCGGATACCTCCTTTTTTCCAATCGAAAGTCTAAAGTCATAGAGACATCATAGAAAGAAGGTATTTCAGAGTCATATTATCCTACGCCTACACCCTGTCAGTAAATTTCGAATTTGTTGTTTGATGTTCAGTTGATTACAATTACAAATTAGATTTAAATGGTATGGTTTATTAATTTAAATTGGTCTATTACTATTATTGTTACCTATCTACTTAAATTAATATTTTAACTGTAGAAGTAGAAGAGTTGTTCAGTTTTTCACATCTTTACTACTAGAGGCTGAGGTTCTATTAACTTTTCATGTGCTCTGTTTTATGAACAGTAAATTAAACAGTAGGCCTATTGATTGTACGCTGATGTCACTGATGAAACTTGGAAACAAAATATTTAAAGTAAGCATGATAAAAAAGTGGTGTACTTTGTAATATATTTATATTATAATAATATGTGACAGTCAGTGACAGGGTGGAAAAGAAATTGCTAGCAAGGGTCTCTTTAGCCTTTTATATTTATAACACCAATATAAAGCTTTTATTATACTTATACTTGAAAAGCACTTCACATTATTTGGATAAACATTGAATGTGAAATTTGAAATGATGTGTTGATATTGATAGATTTAAGGAGTTGAAATGTCATAAGTATAGTATAAGTCTAGCTAAATAATGCCAAACCACGATGATCGGTAGTCAAAATTACTGCTCGCAAACTATTGCAAAGCAGTGATAGTGATAGTGGTTTTAATACTTGCTGAATTAGAATACGTCATTACAAACTTCATTTTTTCCTCCCTGTGCCTATATATGAATTTTTTATATTGTTTCTGTAATTTCCTTTACAGGGAACGATAACAATTCCCCATGGAGCCATTCTGATGAGGAATGAGAGCGGCCAACTTGTTATAGTATCTGCACCTCAGAGTGTGCTACATCAAACTCCAAGTAGTAACAGTGTTATCACCACTATTTCCCCAAGCGCATACAGATTGCCAAATGTTAGGGTATGGATCTAACAATTGTTTTGGTATCTTTTCCTCACTTCTAATCTCACATCATATTGATTGTGGTATTTTTTTCTTTTTGATGAAGTGTAAGGAATTTAGTTTGATTTTATATTGGAAGGGCTTTCTTTTAAAATGAAAAACTCGAGTTACTTCCCTTACTTATATTCAATTATATTGAGGGAGCTTACTCTTGTTTTTCATTTTTGGCATTTATTATTATTATTATTATTTATTTTTTTTATTAAAAAAAGAAAGAAGCCCTATCTTTTGTATTTGTATATTTTTCTTTTTTAAAAAGCAGTTTAAGACAAATGAGGCTATGATATAATAGTCTACATGATTAAGAATTTGTTGTTGTTGTCTTCATCTACTTTTTTCTCAGTGTATGTTAAAACATGTTTAATCAATATCAAATATATCAAAGTTGTGTTTCTTTGAATAATAGTAATAGCAAAATTCTTTTCTCTATTCAGCCTATAAGCTCCCAATCACCTATCCGTGCCCCTTCAAGTGGCCAGACCATTGTCACAATTCAACCTTCAGTTGGCCAGCAGCAAGTCAGAGGACCAACCATGTCATCCATGGTGCAGACCTTGCCCCGACCCTCAGGGGCCACAGTTAGTCAGGTGGCAGCAACCTCTTTAAGTCACACTATGACTACGACAGGAGGCAGCTCAGTACCAGCCCCAGCAGAAATGAGTAAGTGTACTTAAAGAATTGTGATGGGAGTATTTTAATTTTAAAGACTTTGCTCAGTACAATTACAATATTATCCACATAGAGCGCATCTGTCATTTAAAAAAAATTGAGTCGTTATTTGCAAGCGTTTAACTCTGGGGAACAACAGTACCTGTAAGAAGGGATGTAGTTTGAGTGCTTGTTTTTGTTTGCTTCTTTTCTTCTTGATTATATGTAATGGCTGCATAGTGGAAGCCAGTGGGTAATTGTTGTTGATTCTAGTTTTTTTTTAAAATGTTCTTTTTCACAATCCTAGGCAGTAACATTTTCCTACTACTATTGTTCTGTTTGCCATCAGTGCCTGCTCCCTATTATTTATTTATTTTGTACACCCTCCCCAGTGCCTAGGGGTACTCATGATATTGATAGTAGGGGAGTATTAGTGGGAGCATACCTAGTATGCAAAGTCATTGCAACATAATATATATCAATTTAAGTTTTGTTAAAAATATAGGAAAATATTTATGTCTCTGGTGACGTCAAAAATTGTTGGATAATGATAATTGCGTTATTTATTAATTTTTTTCCTTCTCTTTCAGACAAACCAATGATGGATAATGTGAAAAAATGCAAGAACTTCCTATCCACTCTCATAAAGTTGGCTCATAGCCAACCTGCTGAAACTGTCCAGAATGTTCAAGCTTTAATACAAGGCCTTATTGTAAGTTTTCATCAAAATAGGTGTATATTGATGTTAATTTGGTTTGCTAGCATAGCAGTATTATAACCCATTAACCAGACTGAAGCCGTTGTTGGTTTTTGTTGTTGTTGTATTGACATAGCTGCCAACATTACGGTTTCGCCGTAATAAATTACGGCTCGCCAGCCAAAATTACTGGTTACGGGCAGTTCGGCAGAAATTACAGCGAAGTCTCTCGACCCGATCTGATCGGTTTCTTTTAATTTTTCAAATTAATGAATAATTAATGAATGATAAAAAAAAAAAAGAAAGCACTGTAGTGGACTTTATTTCCCTCCCAGTCCATGCAGTGGTGGGGTGGTTGAGTGTTCAGCCACTGACATGGAAGGTCCCGAATTTGAACCATACCACCTCACTTGTCGATATAAAAGAGCATGACTTGAAGATTTTACTCTACTAAACAGTTTACACATTGACCCGCGGTTAACCTCGCTGTTCTCCCGTTTCACACATCGGTCGTAGCAGAGACAGGTCAGAAATTTGCAAACAAAATTTTATAAGTCCAACATTATCAATAACATTGTAAAAGTTTGTGTCACTTCTACATATAAACACACACATTACCTCACATACGTGGCGCTAGGCAATAGGCATGCAAAAGTTGTGACATCATAAATACTACCATAATCATCACAACCCCCACAGCCAGAACCACCACCATTTCGCCTAACACTGCCACCTCAACCACTACCACCACAACTTTCACAAAAAGAGTCACCACCATAAATAACACAATCAGCACCGTCAAGAATACTACCACCATCATCACACCACCAATACCATAACATCCACCACTACCACCATTTCCATGACCTCCACCACCACAACAGCAACCAGCACCACAATAGCAACCATAACACCCACCATAACAGCTAACATCATCATCACCCCTACCACCAACACCATTATCATCAGCAGCATCACCCCAGCTACTGCCACCACCACCACTACCACACCCAGCACCATCACCACCACCACTATTACTACCACCACCATCATAAACACAACCACCATCACAAACTTAACCACTACAACCAGGACCAGCACCACCACCATCAACTCCATCCCCACAATCACAACCACCTCCTCCAACATCACCATCACAACTATCAACAACCATCACTACGGCTACCACAAATACAACCACCATTACCTCTACCACAACCATCAACCATCACAACCACCAGCCACCATCATAGCCAGCCCCCACTACTACTACTACTACTACTACTACTACTACTACTACTACTACTACTACTGCTACTGCTACTACTACTTCACCTCTGCCACAACCACTACTACCATCATCACCACTACCACTTACACAGCAGCAGCAGCATGACCACCACAGCCAGTATCACCACCACCACCACAACTAGCACCACCAGTACCACCACCACCCCGATTAACACCACCCCCAGTCACAACTACCACAGCCAGCTACACCACTACCATAACTGCCACCAGCAGCACTTGTGTATCATGAATTATGCCAATTTAGATATTTAGGTAAAATCACAATAGAAGGTATGCAAAAAAGGTGGTATAGCTTCACAGGTAAAACAAGTAACAGAGCAAAGAGCTTTTCGGGTTTTCCCTTCATCAGCTAACAAACGCGTAAAATCATTTATGTGAGGACCACCAAAATACTGTGAACTCTGCTTATGATTACTGCGAGCCACAAATATTGGTTGGCAGCTCTGTATTGACCTCAGAAAATGTAAATTTATGAATATATGTTGTATCTTGCAAACCTTAAGTAATTGTAATATAATGATCTTTCGTAATTTTGAAAAGAATTGCCATGAAAATGCATGCAGGTTGCACACCTAAATATCGGAATGTACCAATGACCATAATTTGTGATCTCAAACCTTATATGAGTGGATCATTTGATGGGCTGTCTATTACATACTAGAGTACCTAGGCAGCTTGGTGTTACAGGATTTAGGGATGATACATGAAGACCTACAACAAGGGTTTTACCGGAAGTAAAATATTTCTCTATATATTTTTACTTGTTGACAGCTAATTTTGATCTGATTTTGAATCTAATTTATCAAGGAGCAAATCATTATTTGGGATTAATTTTTGTATTGCTATTTAGTTCATTCATTTGTCCTCGCAATATCAATGATCAATTGATGCTTCAATTTGTTTTTCTACCCATGTAGAAAGAAAGACCAAAACAAGATAGATAATCATATTTGCCTCCCCTGTAAAATATAGTTATTCATCTTTAGGCTTATATTCCATGTCAAAAATGAAATTGTTTATCAAAAGTTTACTGCAAAAATTATATTTTCAATGTTTGGTAAATTTTACAAATATGTACTTTTGGTATTTTGACTTTGTATATCGTCAATTTTAAGGTAACGTTGATGAATAATAGGTACTCTCCCTTGGTTTTTCATGCTTTTCTTTGAAATTAGTGTCCATTATCTATTAACTAGATGGTGAGTAGTTTGATTTAAAAGTAGATATAAGTTGTTGATATGAGGTTGTAGGTTATTATGACACGTGTTGGACAAAAAGATGTGAGTGAGACAACTGTTTATTTTTACATGGGAACGATCTACTTTTAGTATCGAATGATAGGTGAAATAGCTGAGCACCTATAAGACACTGGTGACATCGATACATTTTGTCTTTGTTTTTTTTTGGTATCGAGCAAGCTATCTACGTACATTATAACGATGGATGTGATTGTGATATAAGGATATATTTTCGTCATGATTTGTATGCCATGATCATAGTCTTATTCAGTGGCGTTACGTGTTAATATTAAATGTGGCCCTTTCTTTCTTCATTAAGGATGGTCAAGTTGAGCCTGAAGTTTTCACAGAGCGCCTGCAGCATGAACTGCAGTCATCTCCACAGCCATATTTGGTTCCATTTCTGAAGGTAATTTGCTTGAAGTTAGAATCTGGAATGAAGCATGGGTAGTTGAATGGCATGCATTTAGTTTCTCACAACCCCCACAATCATTTTGCATGTCGTGGACCTCAATGATTTTGTGTTTCTAAACTGATTTACTATGCTAAGACTATATATTCTTTAACAAAAATTGCTTTGAATTTAAATTTTATAATTTCAATATTTTTTATCATTCAACTGGTTGAATTTTTGTTACATTTGTTTTGGTTTGATGTTTCCCATTTTTTAAAGTTAAAATAGATAGGCATAGAAATAGATTAAAATTGAGACTATGAAGACCCAATAGAAGTAATTAAAATGATTTTGTGTTAAAATAATTTTGTTGATTCACATTTTACCTTGCACACATTGTTTCATGGTTTTCTACATTAAAAAGAAAAATATGTTTTAATTCCAATCTAAGCTACTAATATTTTGCATCAAATGCTTTGCACAAGCACAAGTGTGGCAGAATGGAAATAAATTGTACCTGTTATGTTGGTGAATTAGGTTGAATTGATTGGACAAGCCAATCTCTAGCAAAGAAACAATATTTTTATGAGCGCTCTTAAGAGTGCATCTATTAGTCTTCCAGTTTTGTGTACCATATTTACATCAGAAAAGAGCAATCTCTCGTTGAAATACATTGCTTTCTCTTCACCAGTAGAGTAGGCCTATTCTAGAAAAGTTCCTTGATGTTCCCTCCACCTGAAATATTGCACTAAGTGTATTAGGTCAACGGTACTTTTGTTAATGCTTCTTGCAATTGTCTTTTAAAAGTGAATACTAATTTCCTTTTGTAGCCTTTATAAAGAAAATTCCATACATACACAATCAATTTTTGCCTTGCTAAAGTTCTTTATTTTAATTTGTTTAATCTTATCTTTATTTAACACAGTTGAGTACATTTTTGATTTTGCCTTCTGTTTTTAATTTCCAATTTTCTTTTGTTATTTTTCTTTCAGAGCTCTGCTCTATCCCCTCTTATGGTAAAAGGAAGAAGAATAAATATTATAATTTTTCTATATTCTTTTTGCACACAGAACACCAACTTAGAATTTATTCACGCAACTTGATGGACACAGATATGTCTTAATCACAATATATTTCTATGCTTTTTTGTTTCGTGTATGATGTTTTACACCGAAAGGTACAAAAGGTAATTTGATCAAGAAAGAAAGAAAGTATGATGTTATAATATGTACAATCAGGAATAGTTTATCCGTTAGAATTTAGATAATTGAATATATTTTTAAATTGTGAAACTGATTTCTCACATATATTGAGAAAAAATTAATTCGCTGATGGGTCTACACAGAGGCATAATAAATGTTATTTTTTGGCGTGTGTGTTATTTATGGTGAGTTAATTTTAGGCAGTCATGAGTCTGCATATCAACTACTTGACTTTGCCCTAAAGTTCCAGATGTATAGAAGCTCTATTCAAGGCTGGACATGGAACTTTGCCTCAGCATTGCTTGGCTGTAGCTAAGATAATGGCAATAAAGATTCCTTACCATTTGATCATAATATCATCTAATTCTTGTTTGTTCAATGTAAATTGATGTCGTATTAGATAGTTGTTGAATGTACTTTGTTTAGACAGTCACATCTTACAAATCTGCTACCTAATTATCTGAATCGGGCATTGATTCAGTTGCCTTCATGTGGAAATGTTATTATTTATATTTGATTTTTGTTCTTGACAAAGTGGTCAAATTGATTATCAGTAAAGGAGGTTAACATTATCATAATCATTTTGCACTCTTTACCATTTATTTGTGGTGAAAAGTCATATCATTTATGTGACATATATTTCTCATACGGTACTACAAAGTAATTTAGATTGGGCTTTGGAAACATTAGCTCGTTGCTTTTGGTGTCAAATATTCCCTTTCATCAATTTTTTTAAAACAAAACCAAACTATTCCGGCGTTCACTCTCAACTCCTGTGTATGTGTCATCTGTTTGTCTCAAAATTAAAGTTTTATCTTTTGAGCCCCAACTTTGGTGGGAGCAAATGTGCTACAGTAGGGCGTTAAAGCATGATGATCGTGGATAAGCGCTTTATAAACGGCATTCATTCATTAAGATGAAGATTTAATTTGTTGTTTGGGTCTGTATTTTTTGTGTCACTGGTTGTTGATGGAGCTTTTGATTGGGTTTCCCATTTCTACCTGGCTCAACCTGTGGCCTTACTGCTTTCCCTCTCACTCTCTAATAATAGTTTCGATGTGCTTCTTGTCATAAATATAATAATCAGCAGTGAAATGTGATTTTTTCACATAAATTTCGTTATCAATCACTTTGCTGTATTATGATTTATGGGCTTTGACATTCAAATCTTAATTAAGCGCTGTGTGTGTGTATGTGTGTGTGTGTGTGTGTGTGGTGTTTTCATCTTAGAAAATGTGTCTTTGTATATTTGCTGTGAACCAGATAGGTTGTTTGTTGTATTGAGAATTCCTTCTCCAGAGATGTTCTTAATCCGGAGTCAAGTAGTGGAGAGTAATATTGCGTCTGCAAGTGCTTTCTTTAGAAGAAAAAAAATTCAGCTAATTTCACAGCTGACAGACGGACAAGCTTTCTAAATGTGTTGAATGTAGTCAAAATGTATACTAGAAGCCAACAACAAAATTACCAAAAACAAAACCTATATTAAAAAAAATACATCTAGATTAGATCCTTCTGTGTTGTTTTCCTACGTTGTTTTTATTTTTATTCATTTTAATTTTTTTTTCACTTGTTTGTTATTTTGTTGACTGTCGCCATTTCTCTCTGTGAAGACTTCCAATAAGAATTGGACAAATTTATCATTGATCTCCTGGCTTTTTTAATCATATTATTTCGTCCGTTTATATTCCTTTGAACAATTTCTAATTTTATGATATTTGACATTGGTAGCCGTCTCATTTACGTGTTATGCTCAAAACATGTGTCATGGGTTCAACTTCAATAATTTAAAGTAAGCTACACGACATGCGATAAATGCATGCATGAGTGTGTGAATTCTAAGCTTGTAAAACATTTTTGTTGGATGAACTTCATGCAGACATGCCAAGTACCTTTTAGAAATATAAAGTTACAAAAATATTCTCACATAGTTTTGTTTCACATTTTTTATTTTGTTTCGAAAATCTGATGTCTTCATTCATTGTATTCCTATCATATGGGATTTTTTGTAAAGTATGCCCTAACTTTGATGTTCTGTGTCTGTCTACAGAAAAGCCTTCCACTTTTACGTCAGTGTATGCATACGGGCCGTATGATAATCGAAGGCGTGAACCCTCCGCCAATAACCACTCGTCCTCAGCCCCGGGTGTCCACCCATCCGTCCATTCCCCACTCTCAGGCCACCCAACAGGTGATCACAGCTGCAGGTACTCTCACCCAAAGACCGGTTAGCTCCACAATACTTCATCAGGTCAGTACTAAGATTTTGGTCTGTTATAAACCAGAATCTAAAGTGGCTATGATATCTGTATCTAACAATATCCATAGAAGTAGAGAATAACTTCAAAGAAAGTATAATATCTGCAAGATCAAAAAATGATTTTCGAGACAATTTCCTTTTTCTAATTGAATCATGAAAACACTTCGTCGAGACCATCTAAGACCTCTTTGTATTTATACAGCGCCTTTCCTTTTTAGCGCAAGTTGGCAGTGAAAGAGGCATGACTTAGCAAGTAAAATTTTTTTTCTTATTTATGCCAGAATTCTAGAACAGAAATTGCCCTTCTACCTGATCACTCGAGCTTCTCAATTTAACTTTGTGGCATCACTGGTTATTATGAGCATTACATGATGTTAATATTAAATTTTGTTCATTTAATTTTTCTGAATAATATTTAACTGAAATTTTTTTTAAAAATTCTCCTCTCTAACCCATCCAGAAAGTCCTCCCATCCCCTGGTCCCGCCAGTAGTAAAAATTTTACCACTCGGCTACCAACCACCCAACTGGCGATAGCGCCAGGAGGTAACAAGGTCATGGTCCCTGCACAGCCACGTCCCAGACCCATCATCCGCCCTCCCCAGACCATCTCACATCCGCCCTTCCGCGTTAAAGCTCCTCCCATTCGCCCGACACAGTCCTCTCCTCGACCTCCCTTCACCCCAGTCTCTGCCTCATTTACACCCAAAACAGAAGCCACTGCCAGTCCTGTTGCCCCCAGTCACAGGGAGAAAAGGAAATTTGAGTCTTTGAAGTAAGTACATCAATAAAGACTTGTTTGTTTTGGCTGTCTCATACACAATTCCACACCTGTAACATACAGATCCAATTCCCATGCAAAGACCTGTTTGATCTTGATCAATTTTGTTTACATTGTACACAGCTGGTGATACAGTGTATCAATAATTTAGAACAAGTAGGTGGTGAGCCCACTGTTTCCAAAATCCTTTATTTGTGCTGTGAGTAATTCATTTTTGACTCGTCATTAGATATGGCCTAATGACCTATTTTAATGTCACCCCTTGACTTTGGGCCTGGGGAACTTTCACAAAGGCAGATATTTAGAATGTAGGAGGAAAAACTTAAGCAGCCTGTATTATCGTTTGTGATCAGTGATGTTTTTACTTTACTTTACTTTTCTAATCCAGCCTTTGGTCTCACCAACATTTTAGAATTAGGTCCCATCTTAACTGAAGTGATCGAACAATGTGTTTTTGTTTTTGAAAAGAATTAAATTGGTTTAACATTAATTGGATGGCTTTGTTTGTTTAGGGATGGCGATGATGACATCAATGACGTGGCCACAATGGGAGGTGTCAACTTGTCAGAGGAATCCAAAAATATCCTAGCCACAACAAATGCTGATTCTATTGGAGCTCAGGTCCGGTCCTGCAAGGATGAAATTTTCCTCTCATCTCCGCCTTTGCTGAGAAAGATGATGGTCATTGGTAAGGATTTCCTTATATATTACTGATGATTAGTGAATTGTAAACAAACTCATTCTATTGTCTAAAGAATAATACAATTATGTAAAGAAGAAAAAAAAAAGTTGTATACACATGGGAGTGGTATTTTCATATTTTAGTATGTGAAAAATCATGTTGAAACGATTTATCTGACTGCATTCAAAGAAGTCAAGTTCAAGTTACGTAGATGCTGAAAATGAAAATATTTGTTATATTGTATCTAATATTGTCTATATATATATATTTTAAAAAAAATTATTTATATTTTTTTTCAGCCAAAAAATTTGGCATTGAAGAAATCAACCCTCAAGTGGTCAATTTAATATCTCATGCCACACAAGAACGATTACGTGACCTTTCAACTCGTTTATCTAATATCGCTGAACATCGAGTGGAAATGTACAAGGTGAGGAGAACAGGCTGCACCAAAATATTTTAGTTTAAAACACCAACCTGGTTTGCTAAAAGTTTTGTTTGAAATATTTGAATATATTGTTGTTGCCATATCTAGTTTGATTGTCAGGAGACTAGGGCATCCTGTTTTGGGAATCTTGAGTGATCTGAGCTGGCCCTCACGATATACATGCCATTTGACGTCAGAGTTGGCTTTAAGTAGCATCAAAATGCATCAACTATGTTGTGATAAGTTTGATCCAGTTTTCCCTCCTCAATACTTTTTTCACATATACAGAGATTGATTAGATGTTACAGCACTCTGCCAAGGAAGCTGATGTTTTGAGTTTTATAAGTTTGGGAGGACTTGACTCATTTTACTTGTGTTTGTTACAGTTGGATAATCGGTATGAAGTGGAGTCTGAGACAAAGATGCAGCTAAAGTTCATGGAAGAGCTAGACAAGTTGGAAAAGAAGAGGCACGAGGAGAGGGAGAGGGAAAAGTTATTACGAGCCATCAAGGTGAGTTTTACTCTTGTCATCTTTTTCAATTAATTGATGTTTGTGGTGTGCTGTATGGTAAGAAGGCACTGTGTGAAAGTTGGCACTATAGGGATTTCAAGTGTGAATTTTGTAATGCTCTTTTACCCTTAGACTTAGACATGATTCGTCAGTGATTGGTAGTAGGTGTAATCAAGGCATCCGATTCAAGACTCAATTTCTGATCTCTGACCTCAAATAAAATAATTAAAAAATTCCATGGGAAAAATAGTCTGTTCCGAGGGTAGACCAAAACAACCCAGGCGTTGGCTGCAGTACAGCGTGCAAAGAGCTTCTGCCATGATTTGAACCTGCAACCTCTCGAACCAAAGATGAGTGACTTAACCACTGCGCCACCGCTTTGGATCAGTAATCTAAGGCAGATATAGTCAACTGTTCAGATCTTTGATTATGATTATCATGTTGAGCAACATACTGCATGGTGTTGCTCGTATTTTAACTGGTGCAGTATTTAACTGTTGCTTGTTACCCCTTGGTGCCAAAAAATAAAATCCCAAGAATAAATCCCCAAAAAAACAAAGCCAAATGAACAAAAAAGAACCAAACAAACGAACCACAAAAGGAAACAAATCAGTCAATCCAGGGAGTTTTGCAGATTGCTGTGATGCAAAATATTCTGAGCATGTTTAGTTTGATTAATGTCTGAAAAAATATTCTTTCCTCTCCCTCCAGAGTCGGTCGAAGAATGAAGATCCTGAACAACTCAAATTGAAGCAAAAAGCTAAAGAGGTCAGTGAATTTAAGATTTCAGAATATTTACTAATTGTTTGATTTTAAGAAGGAAATCTAATCAATTCATCCATGACTTCACAATTAGAGTAATGTAAACATTATTTGAATTCATACATCAGGCTATGCATTTTTGAAATTATTTTTATTCTGATTTATTGCAACTTAAAAGAAAGAAAAGAAGAAAAAAATTAAAAAGAGAAAGAAAACTTGTGCTTATTTGGATTTGTTTTTAAGTAAAAAATTATTTTTTTTCTTTGATAGTTACAACTAGCAGAGGCTGAAGAACTGCGGCAGAAAGAGGCCAATGAGACGGCGCTGGCTGCCATTGGGCCAAGGAAAAAGAGGAAACTTGATTTAGGCGGCGATTCCACAACATCAGAGGTTAGTATTCCTAAGGACATATTTAAATTCATTCAGCCGTGACCGTGGTGGTTTTTTTGGTGAAATTTTACGAGAACGGCGAATAAATGGGCTCTAAATTAGTCTGAAAAAGTAATTGGTAATATCAAGTTATTATTGGTAATATCAAGTTATTATTGGTAATATCTATGTGTAAGTAAGGCTAAGCATTTGATTCTTAAGGAGTTTTAAGTTACAGAGTTGTTGATGATTATGATTTTTAGGTACTCAATAACAATTTTTGAATAAAAGTCAAAATCATGATGATTGTTCTTGCCTTTGGGACAAAATGTGAATATTGAATGTGTTTAGTGCATATGACACAATGAGTTTATATGTGAATTTGATTTTGAAACTAAAATGTAATTAAGATTCACCAATCTTTTACTTGTCTATTCTGCAGTCTTCAACTGGTGGCAGTATTCAAACCAACACATCCAATTCTTCCAGGGGAGCGGTGAGTTTTTTATGTTATGTTATTACTGTAGCCAGTTTTGTTTTTATTTTTTAGTGTTAGGTTATGAACATGAGCCATGGGTGAATAAAATTTATGGAACACTTTGCTCGGTATGAATGACTTCTCATTTATTGATGAGATTGAATCAGCTTTTAGTCAGTGACGATCTCAAAGTAACTAGGCAGACATAAATTTCATGAGAAAAAAAAAGATTATAATTGGCGCAACTGGTGTAAAGTAAAAATGAATTAGAAAAGGGAGAGGGGTTGGGGAAAGAACACAATATTGTGTTTTGATCACAATTAGAGTAATATGGTGAATTTTGTCACCTACGCAGTCCAAGCCGTTGTTGTGAATGTTGTGGGAATGAGTACAAAATTGTGAAGAATCAGGTTTTTACAATAACCGAAATTTATTTTATTTTTAGAGAAGTTATGTTTGGGCCTTATTTTATCATCAGCTTATTGCAATCAATGATTCAATCAAGTTTGAAATTGATCTGTGTTGATATGATGATGTTGTCATTGTATTGTGCTCATTGTCAAAACTGCACAACCACACATTTCTGTCTTGTCTTCAGAGGTGAACAATTTATGTTTTCTTTCTTTCAGATCATGCGGCCAAGAATCAAAAGAGTCAATATGAGAGACCTTCAGTTCTTGTTAGAAAATGAGAGATCCACACGAAAGTCAGACGTTTTATACAAAGCATTCCTGAAATGATAATTATTCACCAGAGCACAAAGGACATTTTTTTGTGATGTGATATTGAACAGTCAAGATTGTGATTTAATGTGTGGATTCAGTGACGGCAACCAGGCAGCTTAAAATAACTCACTATTTCTGTGTTGAAAGAAGTGTGTATGTGAAAGTTTCTTCAGGAATGATGATGGATTTCTATATTTGCTTTCCTAAAGTTCAAAGGAAAAAAAAAACCTCTTTATGAGTGAAAACACACAAAAAAGTGCCTGTTAATGTGAACAAAGACAAAAAAGCTTCCAAAAACTGAAGGCATTCTCAGCTCATTTTGTTCTTAGGTTGTGTAGTTTTTACATTTTTCTCTATTTGCCTTACTTCTCCACATTGCTCCCATGGAATCAATATTGTGTGAAGGCAAACATGGAGAGATGAAGAAGAATTGTCAGGATCGATTTTATTTTTATTTAACTATCAAGACAGTGCATACTGCTTCATTATGAGACGGGAATGCTCATAGCGACATTCTTGTGATTAAAACTTTTTGTTGTTTTAGATTTTATATCATTCACAACAGAGAGGCATGAATGATGGATGGAACAAGAATAATGTGAGAGAAACGTGAGATGAATGAAATTTGCTTGATAAATGATGGATATTGGAAGGTCACCACAGCTTGTTTGGGTTCCCTTCTGGTTTTTTTTTGTTTTAAAATTAATTTCCTGATAGGCGACAACCTCATTGCTTACTAGGGTCATCTCTATCTCAAAAACGGACCTTATAAGGACATACCTTGGTCAAAGGGAAAGGTCTTTGGGTCTGAGGCATGCTGTATGATATGTGTAGTAGTGTCCTTTGTAGGACTGCGCATGTTATGGTTGTTCGTCTTTGCCAGGCATCTTAGTTCTTAGCTATGCACTTACATACGTACAGTAATACTAGCTACCCATCCACTATGTGGTGCATTGAAAAAGCGTTCTTGTTGCTTTCTTTGAATATGTGCTCAATTTGACTCCCCCTTATCCTATCAAATATTCACACCGTGTGTGATGTTCATCTGGTCAATGGCATTTTAGTTTTAGATATGATGAATAGTAAAGAAACAGGCATGGATTCCAATCAAATTTTCATGCTAGACTTAGACTTGTTTCACAGATATATAATCTGTACCATGCAGTAGTTGTCCAACCACCTAAATGCTTCATTCGATTCAGAACATAGGATGTCTGGAAGTCCTGGCAATCAATTTATTGAATTAAATTGAATGTAAAATAAAATGGAAAAGGAATAGAATGGAAAGAAATCTTTCTGAAACAGCTTGTACATTTTACTCTCAAATGTAATTACATATATTTATTTGTGTTTGTGAGTGTGTCTGTGTGTGTGTTTGTGATTGTGAGAGAAGATAGCTTACATGTCATCATGACATGTCAGTCAGTTTTGTGAGAAGGTTTCTACCAATAATTTTGCTTTGGGTTGTAGCATATTTGAGTCATTAGAAATCCTTCAGTAATGATGAAGCTTTAGGCTTTATCATATTTGAGACATTAAGAAATCCTTTAATGATGCAATTGCTGCACTTGTATCTTCCCCTTCTAACGCCCCTAACAAGATTGGACTACATTGATAACTGGACAGCCATTAAGTCATAGTGGACCCCCACCCTTGCAGGCTACTGAAATGCTTGTGTGAAAAAATAAATATATGAAATAAATGAATATATATATTACTTATAAAGCAGCCATGCCAATTGCATTTTTATTGAGAAAGGCTATTTTAATATTTACTAAATTTAGTAAGCATTTCCTTTTGTTCCATACAATAAATTTTTACTACATATAAATTACAAACTGTGAGGCAAAGGCCAGTTGTTATATATCAGGGTGAATAATAATTATTTCTCAGGGATATGTTTTAAAAGTGAAAAAGTAATTAATGTGTGGGGCGTTAGTAGTAGTAGTGTGTGTGTGTGTGTGTCTGTGTCTGTGTGTGTCTGTGTGTGTGTGTGTGTGTGTGTGTGTGTGTGTGTGTGTGTGTGTGTGTGTGTGTGTGTGTGTGTGTGTGTGT
>JARFNW010140514.1:0-10400 GCA_031763155.1 Dirona albolineata | reverse complement strand
TCTCTCTTTCTCTCCCCCTCATGTTCTCTCTTTCTCTCCCCCTCATGTTCTCTCTTTCTCTCCCCCTCATGTTCTCTCTTTCTCTCCCCCTCATGTTCTCTATTTCTCTCCCCCTCATGTTCTCTCTTTCTCTCCCCCTCATGTTCTCTCCCCATATATCCATATTATATCATCATTGCTTCCTCCTCCTTCCTCCTCCTCCTCCTTCCTCCTCCTCCTCCTTCCTCCTCTTCTTCTAACTTCACATTTTCAAAAAAGGTGAGTGGAAAGGATTTTTGAATAATGTGCCCAAGAAGCCTATTCTAATGTGTATAAATCTTGCTACCACCAAAGCATAATAAAATTATCAAAAGCAAATACATCGCCTGCCCTCCTTAAAACGATGTCATAAAAATGCTAATACTAATAATGATTATATAAAAATAATAAATATAATACTTGTAGTAATAGTAATGGGGTCACTAGCAGATTAAACCTAGCATCACCCTTTGGTGATTAATACAATAATATTATAATATATTATTTAGTATTGATAAAAGGAATATATAAGAATGAATGTGGGATCACAACGACAAAGACAGTTAGTCACGCATTAAAGGGTGTTGATTAATATGGTAGGTGGAGAGAGGGTACGATGAAAAGGAAAAAACTGGCGTGAATGTATGTATAAATATATGCATAAATATATATATATGTATGTATATATATATATATATATATGTATATATATAAAATATATATATACAAATGTATTGAAATCAAACATGCAATAGGAAGAAGAATAAAATCTCTTTTGTGTCATCAACAATTTAAAACTAACTAACTATGTGATAATCTAAGATATCTGATGAAGTACCATTTGCAAATACTAATATACTGTCAATTATTGTTTAAGTTTTTGGGGTTGTTTTTTTTTGCTGGGCAGTTGGTTGGTGTGGGGGGGTGGGGGTGATGTGTTGTATTAAAGGGAAGGGTCAAGTGATGGGGGGGGGGGGGTGATATAAAAAATATCCATTATAACAAAATCAAAATGTGGCTTGTCCTCTCCGCCTTCCCTCCTCCTTACTTAAGAGACGTTGACTAAATCATAAACTACTTTTCAGTATCCATCAGTATTGAGAGCTGAATTCTAAAGCATACAATTGGATTTCATTTTCTCCAACTTTAAATACATGTACTGTATGTATAATATGTACTACATAGTTTACCAAGACTTATACGTTGGACAATCATTAATACTGTTTGCCAGCCGCTGGCAAAAACATTTAAATACATTGGGGGAAGATATAGAGTATGTAAATTAGCTTCAATGATTGACAGCACAAAAAAACCGATGTTTCGACCACAGGCCTTTGTCAAGCAACATTCTTACTATCATTTACCACTATCACTATTGCATTTGATCACCATCATTACTATTGTATATATGCTAAAAATACAGAGGGGCCAGACTAGATTTGTTTCGTTATACCGCAAAGCAACAGATCAAGACTTTTCATTCATTCAACAAAGTGTTGTAATACAAAACTTAAAGATATTGAGGTAATATACAGAGTGTCCCATAAATAGCGCAACGATTTCGTTAGTCCACCATTATATTATTTATCAGCCAATCTTAATAATTTTTTTCACCAAAATGAAGTAGAAACATGAGATTTTTAAACCACGCCCAAGCACAAAATTAAACGCAGAATGAGCGCAATGTATTTCCTGTGTGTTTGTAAAGTCAACATTTACGCATTTCCATCATGGAGCGCTGAGTTCAAGATATGCTTCGTCTGATAAAAAATGTACGAGTATCTGCCACAGAAGATCAATTTTCCTGATAAATCTTGTTTGTATTTGTCTGGGCATTTCAACAAACAAGATGCGAGGATTTTGACCCATGGGTAAACCACACGAATATGTTACGACTTCCGTATCCGTGGAAAAGTTTAAAGTTTTGTGTGCTATTGGGCGGGTTCGACAGCAATCCACCACCAGAAAAACCTTGCCGACCCAAAGAGAAACATCCGAAGAGAAGTTAAAGCTATCTCCGTCGACACAATAATACAAGTTTCAGGGAATTGGTGGATTATACCATATTTATTAGATTGTTATTTATCGAGTCCCTTTATACCGCAAAAAGGAGTAATATACAAACAATCTTAACTTTCTCCTTTAAAGTGATATATCGCAGTTGTTGATGGCTAAAGCTTTTTATAAGACACCCTGTATAAAACATTTTTAAAATCTTTGATATGTTTTAATTCAATGCTTTGATCAAATTTGTGGCCATAGAATTCGCCCATTCTTCTTCACTCAAACATGCACAGAAATTATGCAACCATTTTAGCAAGGCAAACCTTTGGAATTGAAAATTTCAATGCAATGGAAAGTAAACTCATTTTTGTTGTTGTTGCAAAAACAGTTCATACCAAAACTTCAATGAAGGGGGAAGGAAGAGATGCATAATGCAAGTCATCAAAAAGTCATGAAAAATGTAAGGAAGAAAGTGAATGCAGTAGTAAAGTCACACCGTGCTGGTTTTACTAAAGAAGAGAGATTCAATGGAAACATTTTCATCCTTGGGAGAGATCGATGCATTCCGACTAGACTACATGTTCCACATTTTCAAATGCGTCATTGTCGTTTGTCGCTGAGATTTTTTTATGATTATTTTAAATGACTCATAATGTAATGAATTATATACAAGACGTTAAGGGCATTTAAAGACTAAATTTCTATCAAGTCCTACATTATACATGATATGATATACCATTGTTCGTTATCAAGTAACAGCTCATTTTCAGCATCCACATTCATTCATATTCCATTTCCAATGTCACAAATTGTGTCAATGTTTTTATCATACTTGTGTTGATGCAAGTTTTAATGAGCATTGATACAAATATTTAGTACAAATGAGTGTGATGATAAAAATAAAACCCAGCGACACCAGTGATGCATATAATAATATATATTATGTAAAAGTTTTCAAGATGTTTTCTCTGACTATGTAATACTGTAATATATAACAATAAAAGATATTACACAAGTGTTGTTGGATAACTATTTTTCAACCAGTTTTGGCCAAACTTGGTTTTTTTAAATTCTAAAATTAAAATAAATTCCCTTTATTCATCCCAGGGGGAAATTTGTCTTTAGGGTCTATTCCGAGGGTAGACTGGAATAACCCAGGTGTAAGCCGCAGAGCAGCGCCGCAAAGTGGGATCAAGGTCTTGAGAAAAAACACAGTGCTTCCACCGGGATTTGAACCTGCGACCTCTTGAAGCAAAGGCGAGTGTCTTAGCCACTGCACCAGCGAGCATCAATGCAAATTCTATACCACTAACTACGCAAGGGAATTGAACCTAATAAATAGCTGAGCTGGTTGTCCCTGTGTTCCATTTAATTCATCCTCTTTCTGTCTATTACCTAACACTCTCACTCTCATTACATGCCAGGCCAGAAAAAAAAAAGTGAACATTGTTCAGAAGGTAGTGAGTTAAACAGGGACTATTGAACTAGGATAGAAAGTAAATTAATATTTTTGTGAGTGATATTTCACATGTGAAATATATATTCATAAAAACTCAACTAACTGTGTTTTTCTCTTTTTGTGTTATTATTGATTGTGGTCTAAAAAAAATAAATATTTCTAATGCAATGTCAAAGACTGAAGGCAAGCAAAAGGGGACAAAATGCCATTTGTGTAGAAAAAAAATATTGAAAAACAAAAATCCACATGTATATGAATAAATATAATAAGCCCCCAAAAATAAGAGGCTCTGCCAGCACATTTGGGCACACCCGTCTCTACCTACCAAGGAAGGAATGGTGTTGGCGGTCAAGGCTAGTGCTATCCAGCCCACCGTTGCTACCTGAAATAATTCAGAGGAGCACAGAAACACAATGACCAAATATGGGTGTTGACAAACAATATTCTTGGTGCACCAGTTTAAAAAAGAAAAAAAAGTAAACAAACAAAAAATAATTAATCAACCAAAAAGAAAGAAAATGTGACAATAAAACTAAAAATTTTTTTTTTTTAAATCACAACAAAACAAAACAAACCAAACAAAAACTAATACGTGAGTTTGGTTAATATTCCATTAAAATGGGTGAAAATGTGAAATGAAAAGTCTGTTGAAACAGAAATCTGAAACAAATCCCATAACCCAGGAAAGCATTTAAGCATTTCGTACAGAGGTTGAAAACCAAAAAAGAGAGTTTTTTTATATTTTGCTTCAAATGACAAGGATTGCTATTGGTGTTGGTCAAGATATATTCAAACAATCTATACGAACAATGTATTTCGTTGTCACACAATAAAATGAAGAGAATGAGAATGTCTTTAATAAAGATAAAGAAAAAGAGAAAAAAATGAAATAAAAATTGTTGAGATAATCATTCAAGCTATGCTTCATGACAATTTGTAATTAAGCTTTCATTGAACTTGATACACAGTTTACAACTAGCTCCATTGGTGGGTTCCAAATGCATTTTCTACAACATGCATAATATATATTTGAATAAGTGATGACTTTCCAACCAAGCCAATTCAAGAACTTCCTTTCCATTCTGTGATTTGCCTACCCACCCCCTCAGACTGGACATTTTTTGTCATTTTCAAAATGTCTTAATTTATCTTTTTAAAATTGAGTTGCAGATATTTTGTTTTCAGCACACAAAACTATGACTCTGGTTTCTCATAAATCTTGTAATTTGGGTAAAATTGAATAAATAGTTTTTGAAAATGGTCATAAATTGCCATTTTTTTTACAAAACTGAAATCAATCTAATCAACACCCAGACTATCTGAATTAGATCAAACTCTAAAAATAGCTAAACAAAATACGCCACTTAGACACAATCCAAACATAAAAAAACATTTATTAATACAAGGATCAACTATAACTAACAGTCGTTTGAGTCTGATTCTTTTAAATTTCATCCAGAATTTGACAATTTTGACAGGTGATTTGCGTTTGGACTTCACATTTAACATGATCACTTCCTTCCTTAAATAATAGTACCAAAACAAAGAAAACAAAAGCGCATTCTTCCATAATTTAATTCTTGAGTTCTAATTCTTTCTGTAAATGCTGATGTTTTAAACAGAAACCTGGAAATGATTTATATTTATAGACAGTGTTTAAAATCACGAATGAGATATTCTCTGCATTCGTCCTCAGCGAATGAAAAGGAAACCAAGACATCTCGGTATTGATAACTTCACTGATTGATAACGCAATGCATTTCCCTATGAGTATGATCAAAATCCTAATTCAAATATTCAAGTTTGAACGAAAATTCATCAGGAATTTAAGTTTGAGAAGGCTCATTACACATTAAGGTTGTATAAGCAAAATCAAAAGACAATGAATGGTACAACAAGAGATGAGATAATATAGCAACTGAGACTGTTAAACACACAAAAATAATTGAGGTTTGGGGAACGATATGCTCAATAGATAATTCACATACGAAACAAAATATAATAATAACTAGGCAAACAAAATTTTTCAAAACCATGAAAGCATGACAAAAATACTATGCTGATCCTTTGACATAAAGTTAAGAGGCGCAGTCCTATATATGTGGCTTATCTAATATGCATCAATTTCTCCACCACCTCCATCCCATTTACAACCCCATTATTCCTTTTTAACAAGCCACTTTTTTTTAACCTTTCCACACATATTTTTAAAAAAAACAAACCAACAACAGACACATACACAATCACGCAAAGAGAAAGACAAAGGCAGAATACAAATTACATAATCGAGAGAATACGTTATAACCATGGTGTACAATTTTACGAAATATTGGTGACAATTTTTTTTCTCAGTAAAAAGATAGTGTAAGATAAAGATTTAAGAAAAACAAAAATATAATATGAAGTTGAGTTACCCACAACCAGTGTCTTATTACTTTTAGAGAAAGTCATGTTGCCTTGGTGTTTACTGCTTTATTTATATATGTTATGAATTTATATGATGTATTCATACATGATATATTTGTGAGGGTGTATTACATTCAAACTGTCCAGTATATCATTAATTAAGTCTCACAAAAATCCAAAACAAGATGCAAAGCATGAACTGTACCTGTCAACTTTCTCTGCCTTGATGAGATGATCTCTGTACGACTTTTAACGTCAACACACAACTGAACTAAAATCAACATACTTATTATCATAATGACACTCTGGGCAAGTAAAGGCAGCTCGAAATGTTTGCCAAACCTGAAAAACAAATTGATTTCACAAAGATTTTAAAATAAATCAGTCAAAGTGACAATTAGGTATATAACAGCTAGATTTTTAAAGACTTACTTTATAAAAAAAAAGGTAAAAAAACCAACCCTATTAAATAAGGAATAATATTGATAATATCAGAAAGAGAAGAAAAGGTGAAGGAAAATAAAAAGTTGATGAAGAGAGTGAAGAGCGGATGAAGGCATAGTCAATAAAAGAAAAAGATGACAATGAATTAAAAGAAGCAAATTTAAAAACTGATCATATTATTATAATTAGAAATACATTCCCAGGTGTTACAATTCTTCAAGTCCCTTTCAAAGGATAGGAATATAACCATTGAATATACATACAATTTGCTTGTTTGAACATCTGAACAACACTGCGCACATCTTGTTCAAGACACAGGAAAGTAGTTGGACACGGTAAGCTTTTATATATATATATATCTTTTAATTAATCAAAATTTCTTGATTTATACCCTTCTCACTTCTGTATTCAGCCATTGGTGGTAGTGACTAAGTGACCGTTGGGGCTCATTGTGTTGCATGCACTATGCACTTTGTGCCTCAGCAATGTCTGAGGCCAGGCAGGGAATTGGTTCCTTCATTGCTTGGCAGCAAAAAGAGGTTTGATTATGAAAGCACAAAACAATTCATCCGGTCCTGGGACAATGGTGGTAACATGATCTTCAACACACTCTACTCTTTCTTACCCCTTTATATTTCCCCCTCTAGCTTAAACCTCTTCTTCTTCCATTTTTCTCTGTTCCTCTTCCTCCTTTTTTGTTATATTTTGCTTCTTCTACCTCCTACATTATAATGGGATTGTTCCATTAAAATAACTTACCAAAACGTGATACGTAGGATGTTGGCCACAAGAAGAGAAAGACACACAAACATGGAAAAGCCTTCTGCATTGCGCGACCGCCATATGTCAATGTACTGCGGGATGAAAGGCACCACACCACCAAGAACCATGGCCGCCTGGGAGCCGAAGCTGATAATTTCAAGGATTGTATAACCCATAATGCTTATGGTGCTTGGGTCAAAGTTGATATCATCAAAGATAGACATGGTTGACACAAGGAGTTAGTTTACTGATTTCCGATAAAAAATCTGAGGAGTAAAAATTCAAATAAATTAATGTTTATAATAATATAGTGTAGGAAGTTTACAAACCAAACAAATACCAGATCAATTTTAATAATTTTACGACAAATGATGATTGTCTTGCCTTAAAAAGTCAAGTTTTCACTTTGTTTCAGCTGACAAATATGGAGGTCTTTTACACCCTTGAATATGAGCTTTTCTGGGTTAAAACATAATTTTATACTGTCATATTTTAGACATGATTCATGTTCTACTTCTAAATTTTTAAAACCAAAACTACATTCATGATGAGATCATCATTATATATGCTAATCAACACAGTGATCCTTAGCCATCCTGACTTTTGAGTAAAATCCATTATATTTGCTACTTTTGCTCATATCACATTATTTAAATTTAATTCATGTCAGTCACTCTCTATGAAAAATGGATTCAAAGTCAAAGTCACAGTGTTGAAATATTTGCATTGTAATAAAAATAAAAATAATATACAGAGAGAGAGAGAGAGTGTGTTATTTATAGTTGTTAGTAAGCTATACTACTACTATACTCTAACTCTAACTCACATAAAACTTATCATCATTAACTTTTTATGGGATTGGGGGCACACATTTTAGTCACATGATCATTTTTATGTCAACAACATGCTAAAACTTTTTCTATTATGATATAATAAAAATAATTAAAAAATGGGGACAGGGTAGACTGTAAATTCAGATCCTATACTAAACTATAACTATGACTATAACTTATAATTATAACTACTACTTACTAGTCTACTATACTATATACTATTTCTATAATAAATAACTATGTAACAACATGTTTATAATATATAATAGTAGATGACTATATTAATATTATTATTATATAGGCTATAACTATTTATAAACTATAATATTAATATTATTTTAGTATTTATTATTATATTATTATTAGTATCTATTTATTATTAGATCACTAATGCACCCACGCAGGGAATGCATAGACTTGGCTATATATTATACAATGGGACAGTCACCTGTGGCCTGTGGGGTTAATAACGATCCCACAAAATCAATCAACTCTTATTTTTATAAATTTAATCAATAAATCTGAAATCTGAAAACAAAAAAATTGATGAACTCACTACTCTCCGCAGCAAAAAATGATCCTGGTCGTCTCACAAAAATATTTCAAGGCAAGAAAGAACCCTCACTTGTTCAAAAATATATTCAGACTTCCCTAATTAAGCGCCTGTTTTCAATCACCCCAAAAATGTGTTTTTCTTGACCCGTAGGGACTAGCAATATAAGATTGATCGATGTCAGTTTTGGTATCTAACGAGCAATGGCTTCAACTTCAGGTTTACAACAACCACCCACTTTCTAATTCCGGAATGTTTTGTGTACTTATTAATTACTTCCCCTTGGTTACCCTAAAAAAGTAATTCGTGATGTAATATTTCACGTAACAAATAATTCATTCGGTCGTCAGGAATGCATGGTAAAAGTGTCCGGGGTTTCGCATTTTCTACTATTTCACTTTTATAATTATAGTATTATAAGTGCAACGCATTCGTCTTGTGCGAATATTAGACTTAGAGACAACCCATCGCAAAGTTGATAAAAGAAAGTAAAATACAAGACGTATGGGATGAATTGGATAGCTAGATATCAGCGGAATGATGAATGTGGCTCAGTCGTAGACGAAGCGTTGATGTTGTTGTTGTTGTTGTTGTTGTTGTTGTTATTATTGTTGAAGACGATGGTGTTGGTGGTGGTGATGACGATATTTTGTTGTAGTGGTGGTAATCATGGTAGTGGTGGTGGTAATCATAGTGATGATGATGATGATGACGACGACGACGACGACGATGACGATGATGATGATGATGATGATGATGATGATGATGATGATGATGATGGTAATGTTTTCGTACTTCCTTTTTTTTCTTTTTCTAAATTTGAATATATATCTACTTGTTTCTCTATATTTTTTCATTACTTCTTTCTTTCTTTCTTTCTTTTTTTTCTTTATTTTTCTTTTCTTCTTTTTCTTTTCTTTTCTTTTCTTTTTTGTTTTTTGTTTGTAGGAACTTGAACACATCATGCTTGTGTGTAACATAAAGACCACACTACACCACCTTGCGAATAAAAAAAAAGAAAGAAGTAGGGTAAAAAGCCTTCAATTATACACGGTTAACAATACATAAACGTTTCGGGTTTCCTCTTTATCAATAAACAGCAGAATGACAATGGGTCGAAATGAAACAAAGGGTGAAGTGCGCGCGTATTCACTTTCCTATGTTCGATATGCCTGGCTTCCAGCAGTCTCAAGTCTCAATACGGTAAAATATAAAAAAAACGACAAAAAAACCAAACTATGTTACACATCCAAAGAACACTGACTTATCGTATTATTATATGAGGGAAAACAAATCAGACATTTGACTATGAATAGAGGTAAACTCACCCATTTTAGAAAAAAAAACCAAAAACTCCAAGATGACAATTACAAATAATTGTTTTTGGAAAGTGCACCCCTGCTGCTTTCAAAAAATGACAACACAAGGAGGAGGAGGGTTTTTTGAAGCGTGACAACCAATACTGGGTCTGAAAAGTCTGAAATTATATAATGCTGTATAGTCTGATGTAAACAAAGAAAAGTTTGAAATTATAGTGCTGTATAGTCTGATGTAAACAAAGAAAAGTTTGAAGTTATAGTGCTGTATCTATATTATAATTATATTTTCTTTCAATTAAGATTTATGCTTTATAGGGTATCGTAATGCTGTTACTAATATATTACTGTTGGAATAATAACACTAATATAAAATAATGTGAATAAATTCTAATGAAATAGAATAAAGTAAAACAAGATAGATCAAATTATGCTGAAACTTTAAAGAATAAGAAAAATATATTATTGAACATTAACTTTACAATTTACTCCCTCAAAGTCATCACTATTTTTTTACGCTACCATTGATTAAACGGTTAAATTCATCTGATGATAATAATAATATTATGAATGGTAAAGATTTGCTAATAATACTAGTAATAATA
>JARFNW010140503.1:0-7500 GCA_031763155.1 Dirona albolineata | reverse complement strand
TTTTCCATCCGTGCCTGTTCCACAATGCCACATCCATTCTGTTATATATATCAAAAGAACTTACTAATTTCCGGTTGAGCCTCTCCTTCACATTTATCATCAACGGAAGACGACAGTTTACCAGCCTCAGTCTCGGCAGCCCACCTCATCTCTTGTTCAGGAACAGTTTCACCACTTTCCCCGTCTGACTGTTGCCGTGGCGTAACATCGCCAACATCATCCCTACCATGATCCGACGTTGCTGATGTGGTCGACACATCCGACTGGACATTCCTCTCAACAACAGTTGTTGGGGACTCTGCTCCTTCTTCGTTTGTCGTAATAGTAGAAGTAGAGTGCTGCTCCTTTTCAGGATTACTTCCTTTGCTCTCTTGACTGTTTGATGAGATGTTGACATCATCTACATGGTCGCTGGGTCCCGTGGCTGCATCTATGGCTGACTCCTGGGGATGTACCTGTTCCTCTGGCTTGTCGCTATTTTCCTCAGTACCTGCATCTACTGACTCCATGGCAGTCTGGTAAGTAGAGGAGGAGATTTGCGTTATGACTTAAATTCTATGTAAATATGCCTTTTCATCATATATCAAAACATTCACAATACAATGTACTTCAATTCTTTATTGGATTATTTTGGTTACTGTTGATATCTGAGCCTCTGGGCCTCTGGTAAGTTGAAAATTTAGGTTAGAAATTACATAACATACAAACATTTCCATTTCAACACGCACAATTTAATACTAGAAGGCATTCACACACCTATATCCAGTAAATTTGTTACGTGCTGAATATAAGAATAAACTTTCCAATGGTGTTTCACTTTATTTATTTTTTTGTTATTTTGTGTGTTGATAATTCAGTTTTAGTACACCCTGTGCCTGTGGGCATTTTTTTTTCAACCTCACTTTGACCCTTGGTCACAGCCTACATTTTGCCTGGTAGTGAATCAGTAAAAAAAAGAGGGAGTCTCACAACTGTAAAGTTATCAACTGACAACAGGAAGATAAAACAGCAATTGTGTGTGTAAAGTGGCAGTGACCTGGATGTCGCAGATTTCTTGGAATCAACGTAAATGTGCGTTATTTTCATGATTTAGTCGGTAAGGGGTAGTGGTTGGTAAGGGGAACAGTGACCCTAGTGGACATACTGGGGCTGGGGGTTTATTATATTAATTAGTGATTGTGTTTTAATGTTAAGTTGTGAGTTTTATAATGAGAATAAAAGGTGTATGACTATGAATGAATATTATTTTTAGGAAGAGGATAGGCGCCGGGACCGGCGCGTATCCTCCAGGGATAGGCACCAGGCCCTGCACGTATCCTCCAACCCTACCTGGAGGATAGGTGCCAGGCATAGGAACTAGACTCACGATCATAACACAAGTGCCTAAATAATTTTTCGTGGTTTTTTAGAAAACTGGATAAAACTATTTATTGTCCAATTCACTACGATGAGATAGGTGAAACGAAAAAAAATCCAAATTTTTAATAGTTTCAGTTTCTGTTTAAAGAGGAAATGTCTTGATATTTCCTCACCAAATAAATATGGTCCACAGATTTGTGTTATGATTGTGACGATTATATGACACTTTTACTTCTGTCACCCCCTGGACATAATTCATTCCAGTGCCTTCATTTAATTTTTACTTTGTCATCCCCTGGACAGAATAGATCTATCATCGCTTGGATAGACACGCCCCTTATCTCCTCGCCTGGCACCAATCCTCCAGGGATAGGCGCCGGGCCCGTCACGTATCCTCCAGGGATAGGCGCCAGGCCCAGCACGTATCCTCAGGGCATGCTTGGAGGATAGGTGACGGTCCCGGCACCTAGACACTTCGTTATTCTTATAAATGGTATGTGAATGAGAATGTGTTTTTTAATTTGTTTTATCATTACCTATTATTATTTTTAAATCCTGTAGCCGTAGGCTATCGAGTCTAGTCTAGTCGTAGCCGTAACTGTAACAATAACAACAAAAAAGTTAATATATTTTATATTTATACTTTGCATATTATTATTATTATATATGAACTCTGATTTTAACGATAGAGATCTACATGGAATAGTTTTGTGACAGAACATAAGTGTCATAAGGGGAGGCCATTTTCTTTTGCTCGTTGGTAATACTATTACTAATAGTATATAATGAATATTATAATGACTAAGATTAAGATGATCGTCCCCTGCTGCTACTGCTACTGCTAACTCAACTAACTGCTAGAGTCTCTCTTTGCTTGCTTCAACTTGTTTTGATTTCTGCGGCTTGATTAAATCCAGACAGTGCATCGTATAGACAAAATATGAGCGCACCGATCTAAGTACTAACCTTTAGTAGTGGTCTTAAGGTGGAAAAAAATGTTGCGTAATGCAGTTATGAAATATGTGTATTGTTTATAATGGCAGATCCGCCTAAAACAACGGAAAACACTTCTTCGTTGTGGTCTGTTCCCCTGCCATTATTAGTTACTAGGACCAAAGATTGGAGATTGTTACCGGAAGTCACTGTAAAAACATGCATTTCAAAGACAAACTGGGAAGAAAAGTAACAATATCTTTTAACCCAAAATGCAAAGAAATTATGAGGTTTCATAAATATAACGGTAAACAATACAATAACGTTTCAGGTTTCCCTTTATCAATAACAAAGCCCAAAGGAAGAAAAATAGAGAATGTTTTAAAGACCGATAGGTTGGGCGTTCTACCGTTCGCAGGCAGGGACGCCCCCCACCCCCCAAAAAACGCCCCTGCTTGACTCCCAATAATAACAGGTTATGTAGATCGAACTGAACGTGCGGAAACTTGGGTTAATGTACTAACATAATGTGTGAAAATAACAGTGTGGTGGCTTTGAAATTGTCTAACTGATGCAATTAATTAACTATAATTAAAATCATACATTTTGGAAAATATGGACGCAATTTTATTTCTGCACAACTTTGTGGTTTTGACATAAAGTGTTACTCCAGAGACACATTAATCCGTGTCTAAAATTGGATCAAATTGCTTTACTAGAATAGATGGTGATGATGATGATGACAATGATGATGATGATGATGATAATGATGATGATGATGATGATGATGATGATGATGATGATGACGATGATGATGATGATGATGATGATGATGATGAAATAAAAACGTAAAAACTCTAGGCAACGCGTTCTACGGTGATATAATGATATCATATTTTTACAACATAAAAAGATAAATCTTTAGCTTCTTTTTGAGAATTCCAAGGAAATCACATTCTCTCGAAACACGGGGCAAGTTATTCCATACGGTAGGGCCAAAAGAAGAAAACGACCTATCGCCCAATTTAGTTTTTGTTTTTGGCACTAACAATTGTGTTACGTCTTTCGATTACCTCAGAATTTTCACGCACTGATTTGTAGGGCACCGCGTGCTTTGAGAGATATGATGGAGCTATTTCTGAAAAGACATTTAAGTGTCATACAGGCGGCCTTAAAAATAATACATTTTTCTACGTGTAACGAATTGAGTTCTTCCAATCAGTAAAGGTGTTGCCTCCTCGAATTTTCTTTTCTTTCAAGCAGCACTAGACGTCTATCTATTCTTGCAACCGTTGAATTTTGTTCAGGGACAATAGACAAGAATAGAAATGAGAATAAAAAATGGTTATTTATTATCAGTACAAACCAAGGCCCACTTATTATGTTGGCTTGTTTTCAGTCGATTTATTTTGAATTATCTTTGTGGTGGCGTGCGGTGTCCCGGCTATTTCGATAAAACCCAACAAGGTAAACGTTTATATGTAATTAAATAAATGCAAAGGAAAAAAAAAAAGAAAGAAAAAAAAGATGATAGTGTAACTTCAGGTGTAAAATAAACTAACAAAAAAATTAGGACATTTCGGGTTTACCCTTTGTCAGTAAATAAACACAGAAAAGAAAACACAAAAAGCCAAACGAAAATAGGTAGCACCAGGTAAGCATTACTTTTTGGATAAAAAATAGTAGCTATATAGTATAATTCTGAACACTTTAATAGGTGGGTTCACTCTTTATTAGTGGATCGGAGTTGGTGTCGTGGGCTGAATAGTGAACACAACTCGACAGTGTGTGTTGTCAAGCAACGTTTATCGTGGCTAGTGGATGGATGGTTGACGCATTGGACCAAAACCCGTCACAACGATATTTATACACAATTAGACTGAATATATTGGTTCACCAGCGTTCGGCTCCTTGGGTTAGACACTTAGCCCTGTTTATCTCGTCTTATCTTCTTCTTCTTCTTCTTCCGTTAAGATGCAAAAGGCATGTCTGTATCTGTATCTGTCTGCCCATTCTTGCAAATACGTTCCATACAGAAATACACATTATAATTATAGACATCGTACAACACATTTAATTTAATTTAGTGCATTTTCAAATGCCTCCAAAGACAAACTACTGAGTCATTGCGACAGAAGAGTTCTATGTGCTTATGTGCAGTCGAGCAAGTGACGACAAAGCGCAGATTGATCTCCCCGGAACTGAACGCGCAGCAGTGAATCAGTGAAGTCGGCTTCAAAGTCAAGCCCATGAATACAGACTTGGAGGCCTACAAGTTGTAGTTATATCAGACATGCGTATTTCCGTGCAAGTAAGCATCCATGAATAACATGCACAAGACTACCTGGATAGATTACATCGGGTAGAATCGTGACATAGTTAGATATCGATTTATAATTACCATCAGACCCTTCTTTGTTTACAATGAGATCTCAATGTTTGTATTCCATTGTTATTAATGAATTGATCGAACTTGCTAAACACACATCATTATATTTTATTTATAAAGTTGTTGACAAATAGAGACAATGTTATAATCGTCGTGCCAGTTTAGAACTGTAAATGTTTTCCCGTACCGCGTTATTGTTTTATTTCCGCTGAAGAAATTGCAGAAGGGAACGATAATTAACGTATTTACTCTTTTCCTTTTCCTGGTCCATCCCAAATCTCTTTGGTCCTTGGTTATCTGGACCTGTGCCATTTTTTACGAGAATAATTACTACCATGCATCAGAATTGATATGGGCAATTTTCAAAGCAGTTATTTAAAAATTCACAAAAGGATGCCATATTTTCTTATCCAACATAAGGGACAATAAAGAACATTAATATAGAGTTTATTGAGGTTCATTGAGGCCTAGAGGTGTACATAGAATTTCATAATTATTTCGAAGCTTCCCACGACCGACTTTCTATTCGTTTTGATTATGGCTACCTTGTGATACATTGTCATTTTTCAAAATGAAGTTGTGGGCGCACTTTGCATCCAATGATTTTCGAAACAGCAATAACACAATAACAATGATTGGGGAACGTTGGGTGGAAAGGGAGATGGGACACTTGGTTGACAAAGTATTGACACGTGATGTGCATCCAAACCTGACAATAACTTTCCGTCAATTCCCCGTTCCACAAGTGAAAGAAATACAGTGGTACTCTTTTGATTTAATTGAAATAGATTTTGTAAATATTGCTTATTATTGTTTTTCGATAGTGGATGTTGGACACTAGATACCAGTGATAAAGATAGATCATGGGCAGCAGAATTATTTTTTTTTAGGAAATAAAAGACATAATATAAAGAAAGAAATATTAAAATTGGGAAAGACATTAAAACACACAGTTTGGAGCAGAAAATTGAAATATGTGGGTTAAGATGGTTTTGCGATTTACATGTAATGAAGGAAAATAGATTTTTTGACTGTAAACAGCACGGTGACATTGGCCGAGGAAGATCAAAGAAGATACCGGTGGAAGCAATATCAGAAAATATAGAAAGGAGACTAAATTTGTTGATGCAAAGAAAAGTAATTATGATAAGGACATTTTGAACTGACACAATGCCATAAACACATGCATGAAAAAAGGTCTGGTCTCCCTGAAAAATAGACAACAACAAAAAAAAAAAGAAAAGAGACGGTCGTAGTTAGATAAAAACTGATGGCTTTTAGAATCGTGAACATGATATAGTTTCATTTTCAAAAAACAATTCAAAGCAAGCAATGAAAATAGAAAGAGCTAACGAAATACGACAATCGAGTGTCACAAATTTAATGATGGCTTTCGTTGTCTTGAGTTATCTATTTAAGTTCAGTAAATGATATCAGCCTTGGCATCACTCTGGGATTTGTTTTCTTCTTAGCAGCTCCTCTTTAATATTTTCTCATATTCCAATCAAAAGTAAATATAATAAACGAAAGTCTAATGATAATAAGTCTCCCAAAAAAATCTCCCTTATAATGGTCTTACGGTAGTAATCGACCATGTATACATCAGGATATTAATACCCTATACCTATAGAGCGTATGGTGAAAATATCTTAACTTCCGGAACAAATAATTTTTTTGGCCGAGCAGTGACCACGACTCGACTGTTGTGTTGACAAGCCACCTCTATCGTGGCTAGTGAATAGACGGGTGACCGTCTGGATTCTAAACCCGTCAGCGACAACAACAACAAAAAAAGTATACATAGCGAAATGTATTGGCTCGCCGGCACTTGAGTCCTTAGGTAAGACGCTTTGCCCTGCTTACCTCGTCCTATCGGAGACGAACGTTAAATTTTGAGGTCCCCTCGGTTGTAAGCAGCGTTTGTCCTTGTCCAAAAATTGTATTCGCGCCTAACAGACAGCGTGTGGCGTATTAAGTATTGAGTGTTCTGTTCGAATAGAAACTCAATGCAATGTTCCCGTTCGTCGATGTTCGTGGCTGTTCGTGTTTGACATGTCTGGGTTGTTCTATTTTTAGAAAAGGGGTGACAGAAAAGTGTCAAAAGGGGTCATGAATTCTGCCAGTCCCTGTTGTTATAGCTTGTCTGTGCCCTTCGTAGTCTATGACGTCACATGACTTAAAATGTTTCATCCTTTCTTTGTCCATATAAGCCTGTAGCGCGGCAGCAGAGACGATAGCCTACATGGCAAATGCCTGGAACGTCCCAATCATAACCCCAGTAGGGAACACAGACAACATCGCAGACAAGAACATCTTTCCCAGGTTGACACGAAGCAACTACTACATGCAGTCATCTCTTGTCAATGCGGTACTCCGTATCTTGCAGATGTACGGGTGGAAAAACCTAGGTATCAAAATGATTCTTGTTTCTTATTGTTTGATTGTGATCCATTTGCTTGCTGTGTCACCGCTCAACGGTGTCACGTGCAGCTTTATGCTCAGCCTTGGACGGCGAACGAGGAGGTATCTTCAAGCAAAACCCCTAGAAAAATGTAACTAGACTCCAACCAGGTACCCCACTCAACATCTACAGTTGAATACATGAATTCAGCGTATACGTGTTTGGCGTGATCAAGCCTCCACCGGGAATATTTACACCGACAGCCACTCAACACGCCCACAACGACAGTATACTGCCATAATGTTTTGGCACAATCGTATTGTATTGAATTATACTAAAAACAGGTAGTTGCTATTATAGTGCTTCACTCCCTGCACTCATTACTTATCGGTTGATATCTATAATCAGTCTATATATA
>JARFNW010140492.1:0-10400 GCA_031763155.1 Dirona albolineata | reverse complement strand
AGAGAGAGAGAGAGAGAGAGAGAGAGAGAGAGAGAGAGAGAGAGAGAGAGAGAGAGAGAGAGAGAGAGAGACAAAGAGAGAGAGAGAGAGACAGAGAGATAAAGAGAGAGAGAAAGAGAGTAGGGGAAAGACAAATCTATAGAGGGATGGAAATGTATGAAAAACAGATATTAGACATAGGAAAGATGAGAGACCGCTTGCCTACAATCAATTATACATAGCCAGAAAAGTATGTTGGTAAAAAAAGTGTCAATTACACCAAAATGTGTAAAGCAACAGCAATGAGTTTCGATATGGATATGGAAAGCATATGGAGATCAAATGTGTTCAAGTTGGAATATGTCAACAGCTTGACCCACTTGTCTCATTGGTGATATTTATGTTCTGGTTGTATAGGCTTATCTGAACAGTTTTAATAATACTGTTTAAAACAAAACAGCAAAAAAATAGTGAGGCTGCTGGAAGTCAGGTAAAAGGTAAATAAGCGGTTAAAATATAAAATGGCTTCTGTAAATTGCAAATTAACAGTGTACAAATGTTTTGGGTTTCCCCCTTTCTAAATGGTACATCTAACATGTGGACAAAGAAAATAAAACTGAAATGAGACAAAAGGGAGACGTGCATCAGTCCAATCCCCAAAAAGTGATGTGCCATTCATTTGAGTGGGCTGCAATGGTGCACGCTCTTTAAAACAGAACTTAATGAAAATTATTAATATAAAATTGGAATGACACATTGTGTTAAAAGCTATTTCATACCGTTTGGCAACCCAAGGAGGGAAGCAGTTTTTAGGTCCTGTGTCCTCTTCTGTGTCTTTGCTTTCCGATTCATTTTCTACGCTGTTGTCTTCCTCGGCATCTTCTTGGAAGATACTCTTGCGACGATTTGTAGGAGCATTATTGTTCTGTTGCAGTGCACTTTTAAAACTTGAGAATTGGAGTCTTTTCGCAGAGGTTTCAAATGCCTTGGTGTCCTGTGATCAGTAAAATGGAACCATGTTATAATAGGGCTTAAAGTAAGATAACCCCCACCAAAAATACAAAAAGTAATGCTTGAAAAAGAAAAAAAGATTGGAGAAATAACCTCCTCAATGGTTATGCTTTGACAAACGAGTATTTACCTTTTCAATATCACCACTGCCTTCATTGTTATTCTTCGATGTTTTTTCAACTATGTTCTTATCTCCCAACTCTTGATCTTTCTTGTCATTTGAAGCATTGTTGCAACTATCAAATCTACCTGAAAATAATTATAATGAATTATTATAAAATTGTCAATGTGAATTTGAATGCAACATAATCAAATTTGGAAAATAAAAGTAATAATCAAAAACACAAAAAAGATTCATCTTCAGCTTCACAATTTTTTTCTTTCCTCCAAAAGCTGCAAAGTAGAAGAAGTATTTCAAATGGTAAATCACAGTTGAAGCTTAAAGGTCTCTGATGGATTAGTATGTTTTTACAATTGTTATGTATACAAAATATGTATTCTAGTTCCCTGGTTTGTCACAAGAAGAAATGAAAGTACTCTGTATCATTTAGAAGGCTAGAAATAATTGGCATGATTAAACAAACCAAGCTGTCTTGGAAAAGCTAAACGGCTGAATGAAATCATAAATTAGTGAAAGCTGTTTTCTCACTTCTTTAGCCTTCAAAAATAAAATGTTATCTTTCGTCAGAAAACCATTCAGCAGCTTGTAAACCCAATTTATAACCGTTACCTAGTTTCACAGTTGGATTTTCAAGGGAATTGTGATTATGATTTGTGGTTTGATATCTTTTCAAAAATAGAATCAACATCAAAACAAAACGTTCATCTCTTCATGGAGAGAAAACGAAGCAGATTTTGATTTTGGAAGAGGTGAACGAACAAATGAGCATATAATCCTAATAATACAGTGACATCTTTACTTTATTCATTTCAATTCACAGCGTATAAAAGCCAACTTCAGACATTCAAAGTTTTTAATATTCATTATGCTTGTCCTAACAAGATGCCACATAAAGTTCCGGAGTCTAACACCTGTCGTAGTATCAATACGATGCTTACTGTCTTCAGACGATTCATTTTCTGGAGTTGTCGGTTCCACCTTGCCAAAGCTTCGCGAGCAGCAGCAAGAGAAAACCTGTTTGAAACGGTCGATTCCTTGAAGAAGTTTTAATCTTTCTGTGCCTGCGTCTTTATGCTTGTCAAGAGAATCGCTGGCAAAGGCGTTGAGTAAAAGAGCCAAAAACAAATTCAGCACCTGTTGAGAAATACAATGATTTAAAGAGGATGCTATAATAAAATGATAAAATCAACTTTAAGGAGTTATGGACCCAAAAAAATCCCCCCAACTAAATACACAATACCCAAATTCAATAAACATCTTTAACAAATTACCCGCAAAATGATATAATTAAACTATCTGCTTGCTATTATGACCTAATTTGTAATCTCTGTAATCAAAATGAAATAGAGGAAAAGATGCCATTAACTAATCTTGTAATAATCTTGACCAAATACCAGAAATTACATCACAGAGGAAAGCCTTGATGGAGGTGTTCAGAGAACATGACATGAACATTAGTGATGAACCAGCAAAAGTAGGATGGCTGAGACACAATAGACACACGTATAGGCATGGTGTCACAGAAAATACTTTCCAGGAGGGAAAAGCTACAAGATGATGAGGAGGACAATTCACAAGTTACAGATTCATTCATGAAACAGTAGGAAAGTTCTTCAGTGTTAGGAAAAAAACCCTGTCAACAAGAGAGAAAAATAGGAAAGTAAAGGTCGGGAACAGAGACTGAACTATTCCTACGTAGGGATCACTACCTTTTCATTCATAAAGTCCATGAGTATGAGTAAATGAATTGATCTAACTTTCACCTTTATTGATCTCCATACCCGCTCTTGCCAATAAATCATGGAATTAACCCTAAGCAATATTTTGTGTATTGTATCACAGGGTTTTTGGCTTACGATAAAGTTTCCAAATACGAGTGCAGGTAGAAAGACGACCATACACAGTTCGTCTTTGGCTTTCATGCAGTCATACAAAGGTTCAATCCATTCTCCGCAAAGCACTCGGAAAACCATCAGCATGGAGTGGTAAAAGTCTTTAAAGTGCCACCTGAAAGGATTCATGAAATAATTAGAAAAGATAAATATACTTATTGGAAATGAAATGCACAAATGGTGCAAAGTTTAAAACACAATGTTTCGGAATATAATAACTGTGTGAGTCAGAACACTAGCCTTTTCCAATGGGGAAATAATTAGGAGGTCCCGAGTTTACATTTTATAGAATGTGTGACAGTTGCAAAATCATAAAGAGTAGGCCAATTGTGCCTGCTCTCCTGGCAAAATTGAAATTCGACCCGCTATACTCAGTGGGTTGGTCACCTGCTTGTCTCCGACTTTGATCCAAAGAATTCTATGTTCTATAAAGCTGATCCATACTCTGCGGTAGAGAAGGGAACCAAAATTCATAATTTGGCAGTCCAAGGCAAGACAATTTCCGTCAAAAATCCCTGAGTGTTAGCCAAAAATAAAAAAGCCCAAAACAAATAGTTAATTGATTACAATTTGTTACCAGTCTTTAACTAAATGAAATACCTTGGAACATCTCCATTAAAATTTTCTGCTGTATATTCCTGTCTGAACAGCTGCAGGCCAATGACGGCAAAGATGTAAATGACAATTCCCAAGATGATGCACAGATTGGCTAAGGCGCCGAGTGTGTTGAGAATGATAGTCAAAAGCAGCCTCATCGTGGGCCATGACTGAGCCAATTTGAAAACTCGAAGCTAATGATAATAAAGAAAATAATATCATGAGTTTTTCACTCTGTGAGTGTAATCCAAAAGTTGACAATAACTATTCACAAATTATGATCTAACAGTTTTTATAAGTTATTGAGTTTTAAATCACTTTTTGGGCTCATAAGATCATAGATAGAGAAATCAATTTCAATTATTGATTAACAAGGGGATTGGATTCTCATGTATTGAAAGATTTCTCATCATGGCAATTAAAAGGCAATAAGAAAACAGAATATTTTAAACAATACTAACTGGCCTCACCTTCTATCAAGACACAAACAACCATACATCATATTTATGCTACATATGTTACTCACCAAACGAAAAGTTCTTAGGATGCTGAGACCTTTGACTTGCTCCAAACCCAAGTCTAAAATGCTGGCAATAACAATGATCAAATCAAAAATATTCCAACCGACAAAGAAATAATATTTTCCCAATCCCATGATTTTACAGAAGGCTTCTACGATGAAGACTGCAGTAAAGACCTGTGGAATTGTAAAATAAGACAATTACTTAATTTCCTCATAAATCATGTCCATTATGACACCCCCACCTCTCCATTAAAAAAAGGAGAGAAAAATGATGTCCGAGGTATTTATAGTATTTATCTATGTAGTTTCTAAAATCTAATTTGAAATTGAAAAATAACAAAACTAATAATTGAAATTTGAGCAGAATTTTCTTTTAACGAGAGAAACGCTTACCAATACCATAAACAGATTAAACTGTTCAAACTTTGTTATCTAGTCTGTGTAAGTGTTTTTATTTTTAATTCTTTTTTTTTTTTTGTGGTAAGATTGGATTACAAGAAAATTAAAAAAATTATGCATTAGACAGATAAGATCGCATAGATATCTAAATTATCTTATAGATTTACAACATTATTTCCCACTTTTTAAAGTTAATTCAATATTTTTTTTAATTTTGAAAAAAAATAAAATGCTGGAAAACAAAAACGTCAAAATATAATGTTTGAATTCTTCTTATATTTATAAAAATATAATAAAATAATAAAAATGAACTTACATAATTTGAAATGTCCAGTATCAGTAGGAGCGCATGGGGTTGGTTATAATGTTCCAAGCTCATCAAGACTGTATTCAGAAAAATACAGACTGTGATAAAGAGATCAAAAAGAGGGTCTTGTATAAAAGAAAAAAAGGCATTTTGGACTTTTAGAAATGAAATATAGTGGCAGCAAATCCGTTCACAGCAGCCACAATTTCTGTCAATGATGTGACCCTCATCATTGGTTGTTTCAGGGTCCAATAGTGTGTCCGCTGTGAGAAGAGAAAATATTTCAAAGATGGTAGCATTGACGTCATAAACAAGAATATTAATTGTGATGGATAGAATATCAAACTGAACTACTACACAGAGTAGAATAAATTCTTGAAATTCAGAGAACATTTGTAAATTAAAAAATTGTCCTTCTGTAAAACTTAAACTTAAAAATCCTAGAGTGTGATGCAGAATATATCGCCTTGTTGCTAAGATTTTAATTTCTGAAAAGAAGGAATATAATAGAGATCGGTGTTTATCCCGGTTTCCATAGTATCATGAGGTGAATAAAGTGACAATGTAATGTCACTCCTCTAGATGGCCCTTGTCTATCGCAGTTATCCCGCCCCCCTCTGTAGACTGATACCCATTTCTACACCTTGGTCACGTGAGGCAATAGGTAAAAATAGTTTGCTTGGTTTTTCCGTTTCCCAGTGATGATCGGTCTATTGTGAGTAAAAAGTATCGTGACAAACAAATTTCCAATGGCGAATAAGGAATCTCATGTTTATTTCTTCTGTACTTCCTTAATAGCAAGGATTAAGTTGCATGGGTAAATCTTCAAACGATCTTGCCCTATTGGAGTAAAGAAAATCGATTCCGCTGTCCTAACCTTCATACCTTTCACGATGAAAACTCCATTGACAACACTCATGCTCCTTCTCCTATTTTTCTCCGCTGCGATAGATGCAAGCTGTTGATTATAGAAAAAAAAAGTTTATGATACAATATCATGTTGTCTGCCATAAATATAAATATTTATGCGAAAGAAATATTTAGATTTTCATAATACGATCTTTTAAAATCACACAATAAAAAAATAATATTTTTGAGTTAGTCTCAAATACGTTCTGGCAATATCTGAAGGGTGCAAATGAAAGATAGAAGTAAATCCAAATGTCAATGAGGACTAACACCACCCACCTCCTAACTCATGGCTAGAAAGACTGCATCAGGAATACAAGAAGAACAGGTGATGGTCCACCGTGTCCAAACACTTTTACCAGTAAATTGGACAACAATGCGCCATCCATGTCACCGGTCATCATTTTGCTGTTACGCTAGTGACAGCCAGGATTTGAACTTGGGATCTCTCGACGCCACAATTGTTGATCTGAGATTAGTTTCGGGTCCATATATTGGATCACAGTAAGCAACTATTTTATTATATTGCTCCCAAGACAATAAAGTAAAAAAAGGAGCAGACCTACGTACTATATTATCTGTTGCCATTATTTAGTAATAGCTAGATAGAATGAATATATATATATATATATATAACACAAACAAAACACTTGGAAGGGATTGGAAGGGATGTACCAATAGAACAAACTTGATGGTTGAAGACCCTAAAAGCGCTAGTACTAGTAGTTAAAGTTACATCAAAATATGATTGAGCCGCCCGCCCCCTCCCCCCCCCCCAATTTAAAAAATAAATAAATAAAAAAATTGGCCGAAAGTCGAATACCAAATGAAAATCTTGTTTCTGAATAACGGTTATTTTTGAATTCCCAAAGGTCGTTCAATTTTTGAAATATTGCACATAACAACGCTGCAATAGGGATTTACTGACCCAATGAGGATCAAAGTTGGGCCCACAATTTCATTTTTTCCCCCTCGGTGCTACCCGAGAAGCAAGGTCAAGTTGCGAGGGACAAAAATCATCTAACTTTTTCTATTGAAATATTATATTATTTTTTTTCGGCGTTGGTGTCTTGGTCTAATCATGGCACTACTACGAAAAAGGTGGTAATTGTCAGGGGGTTTTCCCGTGGGTAGGCGAAGACAGTGGCACCTTGGCTCATAATACGTCTTTCCTTTTGTCTGGGTCGAAGCTACTGTTGATGAGTCCCTGAGAAAGACTCTTTACACATTTTGTTCTCACTCGACTCGGGGTGTGAAATGAACACCCAGCTACAGGCAGATAAAGATATTGTCAGTATGTTAGTATGATGAGTCTAATTGGCTGATCTACTGTATGCTCCCCGTGGGAGTTGAGAAAGATACTGAATGACACGGCCTGCTAGGGATTAAATGATGTAATGTCTGCGAGCCTGTACTTGTACGGAGATACAGACTACAAACCCATCTTAATCATTGATACTCTAATTTTCTATCAGTATATTTTGCTCTAGTTGAAAGTCACTCTAGCTCTCCCACTTTCATCTCTTTCTCTTTTCTCTCTCTCCCCCCCCCCCCCACCCCCTACCAATCTTGCTTTTTAGCACACACACACACACTCACAAACACGCACGCAACCCACATAGCGTTACATAGGCCTACAATGAAAGTAAACATACTTGAAATAAACGAAGAAATTGATAGTTGTATTTGATTTTCGGCATTCAAACTTACGCACAAAAAATTTTGAAATTCAAACTGTCCTTAAATGTGAATAATGTAATGGCAGTAAAGTATATGGAATCAATTTCAAAAATAATTATATAGTTGCGATAGTTGTCATTTTAAAAGAACTTTACCTTTTTCATTTTTTCTCCATTCTTAATCAGCAACGGAAAAATGAAAAGAGAACAACAAAAAATGAAACAAACAAACTATAACCAAATCTGAAAATCAAAATAATGATGAAAGTCGCACCTGATTTACTCAATTTGTTAGTTTTAAAAAATAGAAAAGAATGATGATACATCCTAAATAAATGAACTAATAATTGCATATATCTACAAGTGTATAGGTTTTACTACTGAGCATTGATGATCAGGTTTGCCGCTGATAATTGGAATAAGATTCCTATAAACTCGTGATAGAAAAGAAATTAGGCTAAACATTGAAACAAAATGAAATGCGACTTTCAATCATTAGACAAACGTGTAAATATTTTAACAGAAGTCTCAATCATAAAATCAACCTAACAATTGTGGCGTTGTTGATGGTGGGTGTGGTGATGGTACTGGTCGAGGTGGTGGTGATTGGGGTGGTTGTGGTGGTGGTTGTGGTGATGGTGGCGGTGGTACTTTGGGTGGTATTGTGTTGTTGGTGATTGTGATGATAGTAGTGGTGGTGAGGGTGATAGTAGTGGTGGTGATTAGGGAGGTTGTGGTGGTGGTTGCGCTGGTGGTAGTGATGGTGGTTTAGGTCTGTGGTGTTGGGTGTAGTGATGTTGGTGGTTGCAGAAGTGGTAGTGGTGGTCCACTATCCCGTCCTCAAAGATCTAAAACAAAAACAAGTGAAATACCCCCCCCCCAAAAAAAAACCCCCCAAACAAAACAAAACAAAAACAAACAAAAAACCCCAACAAAAAAACAAGAAAAAAACCCCCAACAACATAAAAAACAAAATTAAAAAACAAACATAAACAAACAAAAACAAAAACAAAAACAAACAAACAAACAAACACACAAACAAAAAAACCCCACAAAAACCCCCACAAAAAACAAACCAAACCCTCCCCCCCCCACAACCCAACACAAAAACCCACCAAAAAAAAACTCCAACAAAAAAACCCACCAAAAAAATCAAAAAAATCAAATATCAAAATAAATCCCCAAAAAACCAAACAAATAACCCACAACCAACCAAACAAAGACACAAACAAAACAACCCAATAATGATGAGCAAAATAAAAGACAAATTACGATGATGCTGCTATTGATGTTGGTGATGATGATTAAAATGATGATGATGACGATGATACTGATATTGATGATAATAATAAAACTATAAACACAAACCATGAAAAAAATAAGATAAAAGGTCAGATTGGAAACACTTACATGTCGCTTTAGTGAGTCTCTCATTTGTGGGTCCATTGCCCTAGGTGGAGCATTAATAGTAGCAACCGCATGTTGTATCGGAGGCAAATCCTGCTGGGCCGAATTGTTCATATTGGCCAAGGTGATGGCGTCTTTGATCGCGGGTGCGTCTGAGGCAGGGGGTTGTGCTTGTCTCATCTTGATCTCATTCGCTTTTTTCGTGGCAGCCATAGACATGGCGGCTACCCCGTGCATTGGGTTGTGTTTGTTTTTGGCATTCTCGGTTTTCTCCCGTTCTTTTTCCTTTGAAATGAGATGGGGGAAGAAACAAAGTAAGTAAATTGAAAGCAATACAAAATATAAATCTATAATAATATATCCTCTTTATGAATTGCCCACAACATTGTCTACAGCCTCAAGAATTTCGTCTAAAGATAAATATATGCCATATCCTTAATTTGAATGAAATTGTTTAGATTTATAAATTGTATGCAATCACAATTCGTACCGACTTCAATGTCCTTTTTTAATATTAAAAACACCAATGCGATACTGTTTTATTTTATTCTTGGTCAAAGTGAATGTATATAAAGAATGTACGTATGACCGGTATTTCGATTATAAGAATGAACTGTCTATGTCAGTTGTTTGTGATTTGGAATTAATTTGTCCCCGTATTCCCTTATTTAAAAAAAAAATAAAAAAAAATGTTCCCTTTAGAACCGCGATTAAATAGTGTAGGGACCAACTCGGTGTCTGACCGAGGATAGTGTACAAGGCAGAAGGCATCCATGCCCAGACCCGTTAAAACGTATCCAGATTAAGTGCAAGTCTGTGCCCCACTAGTACCCATAGCCTGATGCAGAGCTAGACAATCTATGAATCAAGATTTTTAAGGCAAGCAGGGGATCAGTCCACTTTGCGTTCCTATTAATCTAGTCTTAATCGAGTATTACGTTACTGAGTGTTTTGTTAATTGCTTATTGTTATATTGACATCGATGCAAACCGACACAAATTTCCTTTTTGGACATACAAGTAAGTTATATTTTAGACTTTTCTATGTAAGAATACGTGAATGTATGCTTGTCTGTCTTTCAAGCTTGCGAGTTGGTCTTTCCAACCGTGACTACTAAACACCACGGCTAGTCTCTTCTAGTGGAGAAAGGGTTGGACATTTTTATTACTCACCATAACCAGACAAAGAGTTTAAAAACACTCTTGTCGACAGGCCTTCTTAAAGAAAAAAAAAATCCCAAACTTTATGGGATAATGTTGGGACTTCGCATTATATTGCGAAACATGAGAAGTTTCAAGTGCTTTCCAGTCCAGTCTATACGACTTGAAAGATGAACGTGGCCTAAAACAGGACTGGAGCTTTCGCACATACCTGTCGTCTTAAACGTAATCTTTACCGATGTTATTTAATATTTTTCAAACATGTATAGAACAATTTAACTTGGGAATGAGACGCATAAAGTTCAAAGCATAATATGCAAGTCCGATGATATATATATACTATACTCTCTCTCTCTCTCTCTCTCTCTCTCTCTCTCTCTCTCTCTCTCTCTCTCTCTCTCTCTCTCTCTCTCTCT
>JARFNW010140481.1:0-10402 GCA_031763155.1 Dirona albolineata | reverse complement strand
ATCACCTAACACATGGCTAGAAAGTCTCTGCATCAGGAATTAAAGACGAGCAGGTGATGAGCCCACTGCATCCAAATGTCTTTACCAGTAAATTGGACAACAATATCGCCAAAGAATACAAATTAAAATCCTTTTAGTTTGATGGATTTGCAATATTTTTATATGTCGTTTTTTTATTTTTTAAATTCTTTTATCTTAACGCAGAAGGCAGACCCTCGAAGAAAACACCTCCACTGGGACGGATACGGACAACTCTGAGAAGCTATCTCCCCCTATGTCCCAGCAGATATTCGTCGACACTGGCGTCAGCACCGACGTCACCACCGTCGTCAGCACTGGCAAAAAGGTCAAGACGGAAAAATATGTCAAAACTCTTCGGCTCAACTCAGAGCAAATTGTAAGTATTTGCTTTCACAAACTTGAAATAGATGTTCTTATATATGTATATATTTATTTTTTTTTCATTTTTTTTTTTCAGTGGGCTCATCACTTGCTCGTCTTTAATTTCTAATGCAGAGTCTTTGGCCTGGTTCGATCTATCTTATGAGTATTTTCTCAACAATTCAGCCAAACTATTTCAATTCAGCCCAAATATTTATAACCATCTTCAATATGTAGTTACTCACTTGCCTTTTCCGTTACTACAGAAAAAGATGAACCTGAAAGAAGGCCACAATGAGATCTCGTTCTCGGTGACAACCCAGTACCAAGGCACAACCAGGTGCGTCTCCCACGTCTACCTGTGGAACTACGACGACAAGATTGTCATCTCTGACATTGATGGCACTATTACCAAGTAAGTGGATACTGTACAGTGCAATGTGTGTGTGTTTGGTCTATGAAATGTAGAAAAGAGTAAGTCCTTTAGAGCCTGGGGCCCCATAGAGTCAGTACATAGTCCTGGTGTCGGTAGGGTGAAGCGGACAATTGACAACGTGACACCCCTCTGGACAGGACTCAGATCTATCGCAGATTACTTCCCCAGTTGTAAGCTGGTACCCATTATTATTTGAGCATCAAAATTCACATCAATTATTTCTTTTCACTAATTCATACAATAAAATATTTTTGTTTGTGTCATGGTCTTTGACCAAGCTTGATTTCAATCCACCGGATTAATACTTCTTTCTTGATTTCAATCCACCGGATTAATACTTCTTTCTTGATTTCAATCCACCGGATTAATACTTCTTTCTTGATTAAAATTATGGTAGTCATCGCAATAGTTGATTTATACCTTTTTTTTTCCCTCCCTTCCATTAGGTCAGACGTCCTCGGCCAGATCCTACCCATCATGGGACGAGATTGGTCCCAGTCAGGCGTGGCCAACCTGTTCACCCGTATCAACGAGAACGGTTACAAGCTGATCTACCTGTCTGCCAGGGCTATTGGCCAGTCGCGTAGCACCAAAGACTTGCTGAAGAACATCAAGCAGGGAGGTCTGGTCTTGCCAGATGGACCCGTCTTCCTCAACCCGACCTCGCTGCTCAGCGCTTTCCACAGGTAAGGGGAGGGAAGAAAGCTGGGATTACGTCTTGTGACCAGTTCAAATGAGTCTGAATGAAGTAGTAATTAGTCATTAAGTTAGTGCCACCAGTTCTTGGCAGGAAGAAGAGAATGATTGTCTCTCTTTCGTTGATTTCAAATTTTTAAAAATATTTTTGTATTTTATGACTGGCGTTTCAAATTTGAGACTACTGTCATAGAAATGTGAATAGATTATGTTAATGTGTTAATCATATTCAAATTTATAAATTTTAACGCAAAAAAATTTTTTTCACTTTCCGTTGACTTCACCAGAGAGGTCATTTTGAAGAATCCAGAGGAGTTCAAGATCAGCTGTCTGAAAGATATAGGTGACTTGTTTCCTTCGACTCCGTTCTACGCTGGGTTCGGAAATAAAATCAATGTAAGTCATCCATGTTTAACTTAATAATAATTCATTCATGACTAGCTTCCATTCAGTATGTATTGAGTGGCATCATTCCCCAGTGTGTTATTGTAATGCTGAATATATGTTGGGGTTGTTTTGAGGTTGTTTTTTTTTTTCACCTATTGCAAAAGGCAGTGTAGGGGCCAGACATATGTCAAGCTCTGATGAGTGCAAATGACAAATGGAAGTAAATGCAAATGTCAATGAGAACTTACACCACTCATCACCTAACACATAACTAGAAAGACCATGCATCAGGAATTAAAGACAGGCAGGTGATAAACCCACTGCATGATTTGTTAGGTAATAATAAATAAGTAGGATTAATACCTTGTCGGATGTTCCAGCACCACAAGACAGGGATGTCATATCAATCGTTACGATTTTGATCTCATTTCAGATTTTTTCTTCGCCGTTTTTTTAAAGTTCATTTAACAATCATTCATTTTAAAGGAATATATTGATGATATAATCTCAGATATTATTTTACAATGATATGGAACTGTATCATTCATTATTACATTATATGTATTAATATTAACTTAAAACAGAATTGTAATTTAAGTATATATATATATGCAGCAAGAACGTCAGTTTTCAGGGAAATTTTTTTTCACCTTGTCATTTAAATTACATCCCTTGACAATTTTCAATCTACTATTGATTCATTTGCCATATTCATGCTTTGTTTGACAGGATGTGGTTGCATATCGTGCCCTGGACATTCCAAGCTTCCGGATCTTCACCATAAACCCCCACGGTCAACTGCGACACGACCTCTCTCTCACCTTCCTGTCTTCGTAAGTCGTCTATTGATTGATGAACCTATGCAGATAACATAGATGTAATCCCAGCAAAAAAAATTGTTATTTGCTCGTCTTATAGTTCTTTCAAATTTGATATTGTAATGATATTAAAAGTTTAGGGGTGGGCGGGGTAGGTTTACAAGGAAAACTAAGTTACACAATTTCAAAGTAGATTTAGAGAGAGGTTTCCACCTGACGTTGAATTTTTATTTGTTATTGGCTCATTTTAAAACAAAGTGTAGTTTTTTTTGTGTGTTTTATTTATATGTGGAAACATCCATGCTATAAATGGAGGTTTATATGTATGTAATAAATAACCCCCCCCCCCCTCTCCCTCATTTCCCGTTTCCAGCTACAGCGGCATGTCTGACATTGTGGACCACTTCTTCCCGTCGTTAGACTACGTGGATCGGGGCACCAACACCATCTACAACCCTGTCAATTACTGGAGGCAGCCCATTGCACACCTCTCCATGGACGAGCTGACCATGTTGTCCGACTCTCCCACTGCCAAATGACTAAGCCGGGTCGGGAGGTTGGGGGGACGGAGCACGTCCCCGTCTAAATCTCCCACCAGGATACGACGGAGACAGCGATGCATCAGTCATGGGGAGTTTAGTGGGCAGACGGGCACACTGGATGTCAAGAGTGTAGCCAGAATGACAGAGTCTGACGTGGAGGGGCATACGCGGAAGAGGAGAGGTCTGGTTCAACGGGTAGGTGGGATGCTGATTAGGATGACCAGAGTCGGCGACGACAGCTCGGATGATTCCGATTATGACGACAGGTACAGGTGTCTGGGGGAGGAGGATGCGTTTGATATAATGTTTGACGGCAATAACAATAATATGGTCAAGAAAGAGACCCCCAAAGTCGAGTTCAACATCAGGGACGGACCTCTACTTCCTGCCCATTGTGGTAGCTGTGGTGGTGGTGTGACGGACAAACGAATACTTAATGGTCGTCGGGATAGTGGTGTGATCATGGGCGGTTCTGATGTCTCCTCGCAGAAATTGAACCAGAGAAATAAAGCGAAAGGCTTTGATTCTGTGGAAAAGAAGAGACTGCTCAGACGAAGCAGCAGAGCTGCCCGTGATTATGACAGCGTCTCCTTGGATGGGTACAGAATGGGGCCGGACGATAATGTGGATTCTGTCGAAAAGAAAACCTTTGTGCCCTACGGTAATTTGGAAGGTGTCATGAGTAATTTTCGGAGTGTTGTAAACCGCCAGCACAAGAATCGGAGGAGGAGGCCGAGGGCTGCCAGCTTTGTAGGCCGTCCTGCGCCTCAGAGGCGCATCAGTTTTGTTGCTGATCGCTTCAGCGATTACGACAGTGACTGTTCATTCCATTCGGTGTATCCATTCGACGAGCTGGACAGGTATTGTTACGAGTTAGAAAGCAATTTGTGGGACTCTGAGTTTATCAATGACTGCCAGTTGTTGCCAGACGGGGATAATTTCTGGGATTGTGACGTGGACAGGTATTCGGACACGACCAGTCTGGTGTTTTGTGACCCGTTAGAACCCAGTGACTCCACTGTTGACTGTCAGTTTTACGAACTAGATCCTTCCATGGACTCAAATCAACCAGCGTCCGTTTCAGCTCCACCACCACCACCTCCACCATCAGCAGCAATAATGATTGAAGAGCCGCCCAAACCGGTTGCCTTCCATCCCCCCAAAGACAATAACTCATCGTTAACTTCTAACACCATGCGGCCACCTCCACCCCCTCCCCCATCCCCGACATTTTGCCATTGCCGTACTCCCCTACCAACAACAACATCATCTTCATCATCTTCGGTCATCTGCTGTGAGGGGCAGGGCATGCCTGTTATATCCCTGTTCGATCGCTCTGTCACCCCTGTTTGATCGCTCCGTCACCTTCTGGCAGTTAGTTTAGAAATGGACTAGGCCTTTATCACTATCGTCACTGACATTGATTCATTCTGCACTGTGTATGAGTGGACATGGACAGAGTTATTCGATTTCTTGGAAGAACTAATGTCCTGGATCTGATGCGTCGTAAGGCTGAGACAGACAGCCTGCCCATGGATAGCAATGTGGAGTCATCCAGTCAATGACAATGAACAAATGTCAAAACTTGCAACAACTTGACATTTTATCATCAGTGTCGCTGTACAAAGTAAAAGTCATCATCATCATCGTCATCATCATATCATCATTGTCATCATCATATCATCATTGTCATCTTATCATTGCCATCATCATATCATCATCGTCATCATCATATCATCATTGCCATCATCATCTTATCATTGCCATCATTATCATCACCACCATTATATCATCGCCATCATCATATCATCATAGTCATCATCTTCATTGTTCAAACACAAGAATGGGATAACTGCCATACATTGATCGACAGACACACTTGGTAAGATGTCTTTCACTTTTACGGTACAACCAAGATTTATCAATTGAAATATAAAGATGAGAGGAAGTGCATAATGTTATAATGTGGAGATCCACATCGCATGAGTTCAGAACTGATCAGAGTTGTTGGACTGACGTTATTACTGACAACAATGTAGACCTAATAGAGTTGAAAACGTTATGGATCATGAGATCAGCGAACTGAACTACCTTGTCATCAATATCTTGCCCCAAGCCCTTGTCAGTTTCACCACATGCGGTACAGTAGTATCTCAAAGAATATTTACATCACGCTAAGCTGTTCTCTTTATTTTAAATGGTAGATCCTGGTTGCATTGTAATTAAGTTGATTTGAATACATTCTCAGTTTGAATTGGTTTTTTTTTACAAGTCACATGATGATGATTTGAACACTACTGCAGCATTAATAATAATAATTCAAATATAATTCATGAAGATTTAGGAAGGCATTATGTTCACTGTGTTCTTTTACAGGCCAAGGGGTTGTATTGGGTATGATTGTGAAATACATAGTCGTATTTTTATTATTATTTTACTTCTTACCTGAATATACCTGCCGGTGTTATAATTTTATTTTATTTCATTTCATCTGTCGTGTATATATACCTATATATGTCTCTTCTAGTCGGAATCTTAAGTTTCATTTTTACCAAAGGGGATGGTTCCCCCCCCCCCCCCCACCCCACCCACTGTAATTCAAATTCAAGTCTTACTTTCACTTCCCCCTCGTGACGAACTTGATTTCAGACATGCGTGGAAGATTAGAAGTAAACAACAACAAAAAACAGCAACAAAAAGGTGGTTGTTTTTTAAATTTAATTTTTAATCTAAACTTTATTTGCTTGTGGAAAGAGTTTTGGCAAGGGTTTCTCCTTGTTCATTAGCTTCTTGTCAGAATGAGGTTTTCGTCATGTTTGAAATCAAATCCAGCTTGGTGTATAGTGGGGTCGGTAGTACATTTTGTACAAGTTTGAACTCCTGGGTTGGAAGGGTCAAGTCAAGTCACCTCTGACCTCTCACCCCTTGGACAACGTTGTAGGTAGCTCTCTGCCTTTGAGGCGTGTTCAGTGTGTGATATTTCTTTGGGTACCCAGACAGTCGGTCTGCCTGTCTTTGTATCATTCCTGATTCCCACCTCCTCTTTGTGACTATGTTTCTAGTTTTTGTGGTAAAACTGCTTCGTTTTAAACAAAAGTCATCAATATCGCATTATAACATGTTGACAAGCAGTCCCTCGTCTTTTAACGATAATATAGATCTTTTGTGTACATATATTGTGTATATTATAATTTGATGCTTTCTTCCTTTTTTAAAAAATATCCATTTCCTTTTATACCGCAATGCAGTGGTAAGGAACGACTCTATAGAAAATAAAGCTGGAGATTGTTTGGATCAAGTCCACTCCGTCCAGCGGGTAGGATTTCAATTTTGCCAGGACAGCGGCCACTAGTGGCAGTGGCTTAACCTACTCTTTACCATTTTGTAACTGCCAGAGGGTTCTTTAATTGAACTTGGCACCTTCTGGTCTGTGTCTGCGGTGTAATAATACAAACTGTCAGACCTCTGCGTCCCCTTCTTGTATAAAAATTCTAATACAGTTGTAAAAATTGTGAATAGCTGTCTGTTAGTTACACTGATCACCACATTTTGTACCTGCACATACTTATATTTTATTTTATTTTTTAAATTTTTTTTGAAAAGAGAAAAGATGATTTGTATCATGACTTATGTTCCAGGAACAATTTAAGTATAAGTACGATATTTGTTAATTGTTATATATATATACGGTATATGATTTATATATCACTAGACTTATTATGTATTATATCATCAGTCGTCATCAGTCATGTCAACAAAGGATATCTGGCATTGGACTCTTAGACTCCCAACTCGATTCATTTCCTCACTAAATTCCGGTGGGTGGATCGTTCATTTATTGATGATGTTTGTCCTATGATATGATGATAATACTGAATTGATTACGTTTTATTTTTATTAAGTATATTTTGTTTTATGATATGAGACCAAGAGACCATGATTTATTTATAAGGTTGGGGGGCGGATGGGTGGACCAGTGGACGGGAAGGCAACACAACCGGCCACGGTAATTATTGACATTAACATTCCAGAACAGGGACCCGGTGGGTAGTGTGAAACAGTCATTAGTTTGAAGGTAAAACAAGCAAAAAAATGTTTGTTTTTGTCGTAGATTATCACATGCAGGACATGGAAAGATAAATTGTTTTGTGTTTTTGTATAGAGTATTATTACTAAGGATTTATTGATGTTTATTATTTCAATCATTTTCCATCGATCACAGATCATGATGATAATGAAACTTTTCAACAGATCACCGTAAATCCAGAAAAAAAATATTTCAGTTTCAGTGGAGGATTTTTATTGATGCAAAAAATATATATATATTGAAGAAATTTAAAGTTTTTAAAATTAAAAGTGAATAAAAGTAGTGACTTTTCCTGTGAAAATATTAACTTGTTTTAAAAGGTTGTGAGGATTTCAGGCTGAAATTTTGAATATATTTTTTTTCCTTGTCATTCGGTAGCCCTATTATGATAATACATTATTGTTGATAGATTTTAACTTGGTTATTTTCACTGATAGACTGACAACGTAGTCGTATACCAAGCAAGTATAAAATGATTAGTTTGTCAAAATACTTTTTTCAAAATATTTTAGTTCCTACAATATATTCTTATGTTGTATTAAATATTGCCCTATTATTGTCTTCTATCCTGATCCATCATCGGCATGGTGAGGTCAATGTTTAACCTCTCAGCGACTGCGCCTCATGTCAATTGTAGTGAAAATGAAAATGAAGGAACATAATATGTGCTATCATCAAAACCGTTATAATGATGTTATTGCCCTTCTTGTTGAAATCATAAAATGGTTCATGAATTTGATAAAGCACGTTTAGAATTTCCTGCAACTTTTTCCCCTCGGTTTTTACCAAGAATCCTAAATTACGTGTTTCTTGTTCCTGTTCCGCTTTGTTTGAATTTGAATTGAGTTGTGATTTGCTTGAGAAATCCCATTTAAAAAAAAAAAAAGAAGAAGGAGAAGAAATTATGTGATTTTTGTCTTTGGGCAAAGTGATTTCATTGTCTTTTACTCTTAATGTTTTGTTATGAAATCTCATCTTGAAATGAAAAGGGCATTGTTTGATCATGTATTATGTTGATATATATGAATGATTTACTCTATTTTAACTTTAACCATCCCAATTTTTCTGTCTCTTTTGTTTTTATATATAAATGTCTGGCATTACTTGCTCACCAAATCATTTTCCATTTTCCGATGTTTCTGTTTAATTATAAATCTAGTGTTTTGAATCATTGCTCCATCTGGTGGGCATTCCAATTTCTGTCTCCTTTGTTGGAATCTAGTCATGTCATGTCTATCATCATCATCATCATCATCATCATCATCATCATCATCATCATCATCAACATCATCATCCGTTTTGGTGGCATCCGTTCTTGCCCATGACTCAAATATTTTATCTTAAATCAAACCTCATTGTTAAATTCCTACTTACTCATACCGTCCTAGGACAAACTTGAGTTTTCATTCTACTTAAAAGACAGACCGACCTTTTCACTGGTAATGCTCGACTTCTTGACCCTTGCTCTGTTATGAATATATTATATAATGATATCTGAGGGGAGAGGTCCTTTGTAGAGCCATCATAGATAGATAGACCTAAATAATGTTACAGACCTAGATAAACCCAAGATAAGCCTCAATATGCCTGGATAAGCTTACATAGATTAGATGTAAATATACTGCATCAGTGTGTGTAATTTTTTAGAACTAATGTGAATTCTTTCGATCACAATAGAACAGATTCTTAAATGAAGGAATAAATTGTAAAAAAAACCCCAACACCATTTGCACCCACGCATGGTCTGTAAAAAGATGACAAGTCGCGGGCCCAGTTTAGACAATTGTGTGATATTATATTGTTGTATAATATGTACTATGAGCAAGGAGTCAATCTGTCTTACTCTGTGATTGGACAGTCAGACCTAAATTGTGATTTTACCTGGTCAAGTCAATGTTTGATGTTTGTTCATCAGTATTTTTGTTTTCAAATGAATGTCCATCAGTATTGATATATTCGTTTCCATCCTTTAAGTGATTGTTGTCATGATCTATATATTATATATGTATCTGGTACTTAGTAGAAAATTATCACCCACTAGAGATGTCACTTTTCTTTCAGTTTCAGACAATCGCCTGAATTTAGACATTCATAATATCTTAGATTTAGATCAACCTGAAGAAATGTTCAGACGGGTCTAGTAGTTTGCAGCTTCCGTTGATTTATCATTATTATAATTAATCTAATTGCTCAACAATGATGATTTTAAATTGTGTGACTGCTGAAACTAAAATGTAGTAGGATCAAGTGGCATCTCTGATTTTATTTTTATTTCTATTCTAGTAAAAAAAGTGATTGTGGTTATATATATATATATATAACAATGATGATGACGACGACGTGATAGAAATATTATGTCTTTCACATTTAACAAGACCAGCATTACTTGATAACAACGTGCTTCGACTTAACAATCGGCTGTGGATGATAAAGGAAAGCAAAATATATATAAATGATTTGGCTGGATTCGTGAATGAACTAGTGATATGGCGTTTGTAATTGTTCACAATCATACGTTGCAATCAGCTTTGAAAGATGAAGGAAAGGATAAAAGTAAATGATTTGGCAGGATTGGTGAACGATCTAGTGCTATATAGCGTTTGTAATTATTTTTACAACCATACATTGCCAACATCTATTTATTAAAAATTTCCAATGGTTTGCTTGACTATGAAAATAGAATTTTAATTATTTTCCAAACTACATTGGATTCTGGTTAAACCGATTATAACATGAGAGGATATTTTGAGAATTTTTATTATTATTGTCGACTTAATTGGAATCCATTGTAAATTGTGTCATTGCAAATCATGTGGTGCCAACATCTTTGTGTCCTAGTGCACACTTTACGAGGATATTGAACATATTTATTATAGGATGGTATTGTGTCAGTAGTCTTTCATCTCATTTCAAACCGACTCGGAGAGATTGTTTTGTCTCATCTAACCAAGCGTTTGAACTCATTTCGCTGTGAAAAAAACAAAATCAAACCCTAACCAACTTATTGTCATATATGTGATCATCTTGTATGTGCTCGACTAAGGAAATGTATATT
>JARFNW010140459.1:0-10402 GCA_031763155.1 Dirona albolineata | reverse complement strand
CCCCCCCCCCCCCCCCCCCCCCCCCCCCCCCCCCCCCCCCCCCCCCCCCCCCCCCCCCCCCCCCCCCCAAAAATCAATTTGACTACTCAAAATATGTGAATGAAGAGTCCTTGCTTTCTTGTAAACCACTAAAGCTGTGTTTTAGTTCTAGATGTTGAATGACATGTGCATTAATTAATATTTATTCATGGGAGGAAAAAAACCATTGTCTCCTTGCTCGATTAGGTTTCTGGTTTAATGTAGGCCTACTTATAATCGTGAATGCAAAGGGATGCTATCCCTTGATGGAGATTGTCATAGTTTGCACTGGCGTGGAAAAAATGTTGTCTGGGAAATACCTCTCAACCTAGACCAAAAACAAACGAACAACAGACAGCAGTAATACTATAATAGATAGTTCAATAAGCACCAGCAGTGGTAGTGGATAATGTACAAATTGCACTACCGACAATTATAGCAGGGGTATCCAGAGTAGCAGACCTAGCTGTACAAGATAGTAGTAATAGTGTAAATGAAAGCGGTTAAACAGTATCTTCTAATCATTTACGTATAACTGATTATATATTCTCCTGCTATAAGCTACTTGCCCAAGGACAGAATGCCAGTAATCTATTCCTACTGACCAGGACTGACCTTAGCTAGTACTGACCATGCCAACACTGGTCATTACGCTGACCTCTTCAGTATTCTGCGATCAGAACAGACATAATGTTCGAACCCACTTTAGTAAAAAGAAAAAGAACATCAGTCCATGCCAGTGACAGGATTTGAAGTTGGCACCCCCAGTTTCACAGCATCAGAGGCTGTAAGTGTTGCAATGCATATTTCCACAAGGTAAATGAACACCTGTTCCAAGACAATTTCTTTGAAAGGAGTGTAATGACCTGACTTCCAAAGTAAATTGACAATTGTCACAGTTAATGAATTTTGATAAAGTAGACGAGACCCTTTGACAGTAATACATAGAATAGATCTTTTATAAATAAAATTCTGAAAAAAATAATTTTTGAGCCACGGTTGGTATCCCTGTTCATCATGTCTCTTTTATCAACCCTGGTTTCGAATCGATTGGATATAAAAAAATACATGTAATAAGCTGCTTCATTTAGTTTGACCTTAAGCTTGGTTGGAACTGAGTTTGATTTGGGCAAATGAAAATAGTAATCCGTTTGCTTGGGTTTTCCATTTCCCAGAGATCGGTCTATTGTGAGTAAAAAGTATTGTGACAATCAACTTTCTAATAGTGAACAAGGAATCTCATTCGGTACTTCCAGATTAGCGAGGTCAAGTTTCTTGTCCTATAAATCAGCTTCAACGTTCCCAAAATTTAACTTTTGATGCATCATTTTAATAAATATATTAAAAATTCCCTTTATTCACCCCAGGGTGAAATTTTTGTCTTTAGGGTAGGCTGGAATAACCCAGGTGTCAGCTGCAGCAACGCAAAGAATCCAGTGCTTCCACTGGGATTCAATCCTACGACCTCTTTAACACTGCGCAACCATGCCTCATGAAGTCTTTTCATTCAACTGATTTCCTGATAAGTTTGTGAGCAACGCTCCTGGCTTGAATCCTTGTCAATCATAAAAAAGTTGAGTGTGATGGCAAAGTTATTTGTTTATTGAGACTCTTTATACCGCAATAAGCAGTGTTAGGGCCAGCCTTTGCCAAGCTCTGAAGGGTACGCATGACAAATGGAAGTAAATGAGGACTCACACCACTCATCATCTAACACATGGATAGAAAGACCATCATGAATTAAAGACGACCAGGTGATGAGCCCACTGCATATTGGCAAAGTACAAACAAAAAAAAACAACAGAATCTAACAATGTGTGGGCTTGAAAATTGGTGAGATAAAATGTGCTGCTTGAACATGTGTCTGTTGACCAGTCACTATTTGTCATTTCAAGTGACATATTGCAAGCAACTTACTCTGTGTGACTCTGGCCTTACACTTCAGCCAGTCCATGTACGTAATAGCAATGCAAAACACAAAACATAGTGAACCTCAGAAAATTGTTTATTGAATTATATAAAATAGTCACTTGCATACTTATGTAAATCCCAGCAAATCTTTTTGAAACCATGATCTAAAAACATGACCTGATTTCCTTGTTTTACGCCTTCATCGAAAAATGAAAATGAAAGCTACATTGTGAATTAGCAAAGTCAAATTTTGTCATTCATTTTTTAATATAACATTTATTAAACATCATGAGCCTATGGAATGACTGATCAAACATCCTTGGAATATTATTACCGTGGTAAAAAATGGTGTGAATTATGAGCCTACATAATCAAATACAAAAGCACAATGGCTTTGAGGGTAATATTATTTTTTTTCACAACCATAAATTTGTTCACAAAAAAAAACCAAAACATTGAGATGAGTTTGGCATAAGTTAAAGGTCATGAACTATAACACGTATTGATGGAGACTAAGTAACTAAATGTCAATCTGCCATAGTGTACATAATAAAAACTCAGGTTAACATTGACATAAATATACACATCACGAAATTGCTCTAAATTCCTAATCAAGTTTCGAAAGATGGGCTCTTTAGTGGAGTAAATTTGTTCCAATTTATATTATAGTTATAGGAAGACCCAATTATAAAAAAGATAATCTTTAGTTGCAGCGCATTATCAATAGGATCTCAGATGGATATTCATGATTTTTATAAAATTATGGTAAAATAGTTTATTTCATTTTTCACAAGATGTTTTCGCATGGTCATCATAGGAACCAGAGGTTTTGTGATGTTCTGAGAACTGGCCATTTAAAAAATATATGTAATTAACCATGACTCTTTTTGAGAGTTGCAGGATATTTTAAAAAACATTGTTGTATATGAGTCATAAAATGATAAAAATAATATTGAATGTCCATTTGTAGTATAAAATAAACAAATAGCATTGTAGGTACATAAATTCAAGCCACAAAATGAGTGGAATGTTGATAGTCCTTTGGAGTGTAAAAAGAGATAATATTTAATGTACACAACAGAATGTGAGGGTCTCGAAGCAAACTTGCCCTCGCTGAATGTGGTTCAGCCAAAAATAAACTGAAAGTGAAAGGTTATTCTTTCTTATTTTTTTTTTTTTTACCAAAATTGGGTCTGCATCAATAATAATAATAATAATAATAATTCTCACAACCTTTTAGAACTTGATAAATTATGTGAAATTCAGTCTTAGTCTTAAGGCATTCTGTTTATTGCGTTTTTGTGGGTTTTTTAACCATTCAAAGCATGTTGATGTGAAAATGATTATCTAATTGCTAGAATTATACAGTTGAGTTTAAACTTTGTGGAATGACAGATCGTTTTAAAACTCCACAGACGGAAGAGTTCAAAGCAGGACACCTGTGATTGTTTACATTTACTTTTGTGCTTCCTCCCTTCTCATCAGAGTTTTCTCAAAACATGGATTTGGGACTTTTGGCTATAATAAACCTATCATTACTATTATCATAGTCATAGGATTCATCCACTTTGAGTCACATAAAATTTAAATCTTTATCAAAAACATAGATATGGTATTCTTCTTTGTCAGGATCATTTTCAAAATATTCAACATATAATGATAGTAATAGTAGTATAAGTAAATAAAAAATGCAAAATAAATAAACAAAACAAAATTTTCACCAAGAGAATGAATTTCTAGGAGACCTCACAAAGAGGAATGAATGCATACATAAAACAATTTGATATTTTATGCATAGTAAGATGTAAGTATGGAGTTTGTTCATTGAATTTCATATTCTAGAAGGAAAATTTTGATTTTACAGAACCCCAAATTACACCCCCCAACCCCACCACCACCATAATAATAATAATAATATTTTTTTTAAAGACAGAAAACAACATGTAACCATCAGTATTCTCAATAATTCAAATTAAATACAAGAAGTCAATACAGACAAAGTTTGAATATGGACAAAAAAATAATATAATTTCTAAGAGGCCATATCTTATGTAGGTACCTATGACAGATGAGTTTGCTTGAAGGTAATTAGAAAAACGTTTCAAGATAAATGTTTATGAGAAACAATGGAAGTGAGAGAATATAAAATGTTAAATAACTTAATCATAATCAAGCTCACACATAAACTAAAGACGAGAGTCGCTCACACATAAACTAAAGACGAGAGTCGCTCACACATAAACTAAAGACGAGAGTCAAGTCAAAACTGAGTCATGTCCCTGTTTGATATTAACGCCTTTCTTGAGCATCTCAATGTTTTGGAAATGTTTGTGGCATCATAAAAATATATTAAAAGTAAAAGATGATGTCATTCAACCAAGCCATTCCAAATAAACAGACCTGTTAGTCTTTTTTTTAACGTAAATAAACAGTCTCTCACAGTTTTCCATTACGATAAATACATTTGAGGGGGTGAGAGTGAAATGCAAAAGCCGCTAAGCAACAATTTTGAAAATGTTGGAAATGATGTCGTCACACACCAGTCCACGGTGATCTGATGATGAAATAGTCTTCTAATCAATGGTCACAAGAAAACATAGACAATAATGAAAGTATAGATGCAATCTCAATTTGATTTGACTTCATGGATGAATAATTTATACCATAAATATTTTTGAATTTCTCAGTAAGTACTTATCGGAAAATATCAGTATCAGTTTTTGCATCTTTGTATCTCATCCCCTCATAAAAAAACTATTACTTATTTTTCTGACACGCATGAGGCTATTTTATTTATCTTTTAAGGTGAGAGTAACATTACAATATCATAATACAATAATAATACAAGTGTTATTATTAATATGAATAGGCCTATATATCATAATATATATTTAAAAATTTACACTGTGGTGAAGATCACCCTTTCGTTCAGACACTTCAAGCAGGCAGTGTCTTCTTGACATTAAAGCCCATGTCATTTCAACTATCCCCTGGGTATGTAATTAATCACAATAGAAAGGACACATATGTGGTTAAAACAATCATGGAATATGACATGGAATAAACACCTTGATTTTTATCAGCCGCATCGCTGTCACTGTCATATTACATCAGCGACCCAGCCAGGATCCCATTTTTTGTTGTTGTTGTCCAAAACCATCAATCCTGCTTTAAAAAAAATATAACTCCATGCCCATCCTCGGATAGCGCAAATATACAAAGGTACCCATGTGCAAACAACCTATGAACTAAGAAATTTAGATAAGCAGGGGATCAGCCTACCGTATCAAAATACTTAATTCAGTTGTGAGCAATACATTATTCAGTTTTTCTAACCTTGATGTCCATCACCCCTTCTGTTGGAATTCCTAGTCATGCAACTAACCCACAGTTAAAAGGAATGAAGTCAACTCAAATTTAAAAATCTATAAAAACAAACCATCTTTGTCACTTGGTGCCATTTCATATAAAAACGATATCATTCTTCATCAATAAAAATAAAATAGGTATATTTTTTATACAAATATTTACAGACAAGTTTTGAAATACACTGCAATTATTATTAAATTAATATAAGTACTTGATCGTATGTGTTGGGAGTGTGGAGCCTGGGACAAAAAATTATACAGTGTAAGCTCTATGTAATAATTGAAAGACAAGAGGCTTCCTATCAAGAGTGATTTTTTTAAAATAATGGATTAGAAAATTTGGAACAGTTGAATGTAATATAACGATTTGTTCACTAGTTTATTTATTGAGTGCCCATTATACCACAGAAAGCAGTGTAGGTGCCAGCCATATGTGAAGCCATTTATGAAGGGTGCCCATGACAAATGGAAGTAAATCCAAATGACGAGGACTAACACCATTCATCACCTTACACAGGGCTAGAAAGACTCTGCATCAGAAATTAACGACGAGTAGGTGATGAGCCCTACGCGTTTTGTTCACGAGTTTGTTCTATAAATTATAAATGACTAAGTCAGATCATGTCATGATCACTTTGAAAGTGTATAAACGTTATATATATATGAAAACAAATAATTTGATTTCCAAACAGAACTCTTGAGAGAGTTGTCCCTTAGATATCTCCAAAACACATTTATTGACATACCGGTAGCTTCAAAGTAAAAACACTACTATAAAAACAGACAAATTCAAGAACCTGATGTAACATAATAAAAAATTTGGCAACACTTCTATACTCTGTTGAATTCACAGACAAAATGATTTTAAAAATCGCTATCAATAACAAATTTAGCTGGGATGACAATGATTCTTCTTCAAAAGTATGCTTGTTACATTACTTAATTTTATTTTACTTTTAAATCATCAACTATTGAAAAGTTCCAGAGTAAGAGTAAGTTTGTAATCGCCATAAAAGTTAATGCCCTTCACACAATGAATGTGATGGTAATCAATGTCTTTGCCAGTAATGATTTGACAACATTTGTCCCAAAATGAATCATTCTAACATTGACATCTCTTTTCGTGATTAATTTGATTCCTGAAGAGTCAATTTCATTCTGGAGGACAGACAGAACAGAGGGATAGATATGATTGTATAAAACTTAATCAGGGATTCATATCAACTTAAGAGTTGTAAAATTCGAAGAAATAGATCAACTTATTATTAGTCAGTTCATCTGAGCTGGTAGTTCAACTGAAACGGTGTCTAGCTTTACAACTCCACATGTGTCTATTTCAGTGTCGACATGAAAATCACATTAAATAAGGAAATAAATACATATGAACGCATGAAATTATAATAAAAATAATAATAGTAATAATAATAATAGCAGCAATCAATATCAATGTAAGTACAGACCATTTTGGTAAATATATATTTATATATACGAGGCTCACAGCACACTCAGAATTTTTCTTAATCTATTCAAATTGCAAAAAGGCACTAATTGAATTATTCATTTTTTCAGACTCAATAGTGAAGTAAAAAAAAAGTAATGCCTCCTATAGATGTACTATTTTCTCGACTATTCAGCATATCACCAAATTCCATGTATTCTTATTATGTCCATGCATGTGCATGCCTGAGACATTCTTCTACGAACAGTTATAAAAGCCTTTGATATTGGAATTGCAATGAAAACGTCATTCTTAGTTTCAGACCAAAATGACGGCTCCAGAAAGAGTCCAACGTGGGTGTGCCGTGCAGGGGGTTAAGTCTTTCATTTATAAAAAAGGTAAACATGAAAAAATAGCTTTGGAAATGGAATTGCACTTGAAACGGTGTGCTGTGATTGACTTTTTGACAGCAGAAAGATGCATGCCCATCAAAATTCATCGAAGATGTACGGAAGATGGGCAAGAAACCGTAAAAATGATGATTCAGCTACCACTTGGAAGACCCAAAACTGAAACAGATAGGTAACATCAGGCACAAGTGGACCAGCTGATTCAAGCCAATCGGCGCATCAAGCAACAACATATATATTGCTGCAAACATAGGAATTTCCCTTGGTTGGGTCAACTTCATTTTATTCAGAAATGCTTAAGTTGTAGGAAAGTGGTGCACTTACCCTTGGAATGAAATTTTTTTTAAAGAAAAAGATAATTGCCAGGAGCTTTTAAACCAATATGCTACAGAGGGCGAGGCCTTTCTGCATCAAATTGTACCGTACCCGATGACGAGTGAGTCCTTGACTCAACACTATGATCCAGAAACAAAGGAACAGTAACAGAATAAGGACTTACCTCCCCCCCACATCATTTTAGCTCATATATGTCATTTTATTTCTCTTACAATTGTTGTATATTACAGTGGTGGTACTTATTCACAGCCCCTTCAGCTATATAAAAATTTTTTTTAACAACTTTTAGCCCTAACAATGTCACGCTTGACAAATATATAAAAATCCTGCCACTGTATGCCATGTTTAAAAACTACCAAAGACCTCCTGGGGTGAACATTGAAGCTGAATGAAGAAAACTGAGTCACTTTTTTTTTTCCTGGATGGCTTCAATATTATTATTAGGTCAACCTACTTTCACTTTCCTATAAAATTAATTCAACACTATTTTCAGCTTTTCACTCCATATTTTTCTCACTGTCCCTGGTTTGGTTAAATTACATTAAACACAAGCTTGAAAAAATATGGAATCTGCGTCATAAATATTGATGTTTATTGTTATGATTCAGATTTGAATGAAAGTTAAATTTAGACGAAACGTTGGCATTTTTTGCTTTTGAGAAGAATATAACTTTTGAGATTGTCTATGAAGACGGGTAGCAACTAAGATGTCTTCAGCCGAAACCAGCAGCAAAGTAAGGATTAAAGGAAATCTTTAAAACACAAGGTTAATTCTTATTCCATATAATCAGATCTCATGTCATCATTATCTGAGATGTGTTAAACTCAGGGACTCTTTTCTCCTTTCCTTCCTTATCAATCTATATAACAAAAACATTCAAACCCCTAAGATTGCCATTGTGACAATTCTATCAGAAAATCAATGTAATACAACAATACACAAATTTGTTCTTTTAAAAAAAATAGGCTATTTTGTGTTACATGGTAATTGTGCAAACTTTCAAATAAGCTTGAATCAGTGCTCAGCTCTGACATCAATAAACTCCTGCATCAATTGCTTGTGATTGATTGCTACAAGTGAGTATCATAATGCTCTAAATCACTGGGTGATATATTGGCCCCTGGGTTGTCGATGCCACCGTATTCATCCATCATCTCCAAAGGCCGAAGAGCTCGCTCAAGCTGCTGCACGTCCGATTCATAGTTTTCACGAGCGCTTGGAAGACCTGGCATGAAAGACATTGAAGAGGGTTGATCTGTAACAACGGTGATATCCATGTCTCTATTTTGTCCGTTTTGATTATTGATCTCAGCACCATGAGATATTACAGTCAGGTCTGTATCTGTGCTCCCCATAGCGGCCTGGTTCTGGGGAGAGTCTGGATGATCAGACGAATCCTCCACAGGTTGTGACGTTAATTCTATTTCATGCAAATGCACAGCTGTAGGTGAATTAGAAACGACGACTACTGTGGCTGAAGCTAACTCTGAAGTAGAAGCTATGTTTCCACCACTTCCATTTGATTCTAGGGTGTTTCCGCTAGTAACCATGTGTGAAAATTGCTCTGGCGACAACTCAGGGTTGTGACTTGGCAAAGGAGAGTTGCCTGAAGCTTCGTCTCCTTCACGGGAGTGTTGCCTTGGCAACGATGGACGTCTAGAAGGTGCCCGAGAACGATAGGTCGGGGGTCGAGAATTTGGTTGACTGTTACTATCATGACCAATGATAGTTATACCTGAATGCATAGTTGATGTTCTAGAGTGGTAAGAGGGAGGAGGGGAACCTGGGACGCTGCCGTGAGTTGGGGTTGGGTTGGGAGGACCCGCCGAACTGAGCTCTTGTAAGCTTTGGTTGTGATAGTCTTGCATGGAAGCAGCATATGAAGGCGGAGGTCGTCGGTACTGGAATTCGGGGTACATAACTCCTATAAAATGATAAAACAATTAAATACAAGTAAGATTTTTGAAAAGTTATAAAATGATTTTTAGGTCAGTCAGTATAGAACCTCCAGTTCATAAAATTAGACTGAATATATATAAATCATATTTTGTTGGAAGATATAGGCCTATTTGGAATATTCAAAGAAAACCTATGATATAATAAAAATTTGACTACAAATATAATAGTCTACAGTGCAAAGGAACTGGCATGGATTTTTTAAAGACCAACAGCACAATTCAAAAACCCCTTTCATATATCATATTTATGACATATTTATTATTTTATGAAAGAACTCTACTGACATGGCTGTGTAATCTTAAGAATCAGTTTCAACATTTCTCAACAATAGAGATCAGGGATCAGCATAGAAGTGATCAGCTCAGAAAATTACATTTCATTACCATTTCCAACAATAATTCAAGGGCTATACTTTATAGTTATAGTGGCATTAGGCAAGCTTTTAACCTGTCCAACATAAAGTTAGAACAGATAATATGGTTCATGTTGATACAGTTTCATGTTTCAGCTCATTTAGACAAGCACTTCAACCAGACCAGACCAGATAAGAAAAAAACAACCCATATTCATCATAATCAATCATTAGACTAGTAGTAAACAGATCAGTTGATGGCAAGTGGCCATTAAAAAAAATAAAATTATTCTACTTTGCAGTATTATTATTCTTTTCTATGTGGACTCTAACTGAATCTGCAAAGTAGATTATTGGAAATTTTGCTTCTCCAATTATAAGAGTATATAAGAGCTCATGCTTGTACTTGTAATCTCCTTGTCTCTTCTTGTGTCACTTTTATTGTTACTTTTTTGTAACTACACTTTTGAATGCTCCAAGAGGCATTTTCTCTTGTTAACTTCATCACACTCAAACACACACACACACAGAAAGAGACAGAGAGAGAGAGAGAGACAGAGAGAGAGAGAGAGAGAGAGAGAGAGAGAGAGAGAGAGAGAGAGAGAGAGA
>JARFNW010140448.1:0-10402 GCA_031763155.1 Dirona albolineata | reverse complement strand
CCCCCACCCCGCTCCTGGCCAGCAAAACTTAGATTAGACAGAACAAAACAAATATATAAGGAACATGTGACCATTTTAAAGCTCATATCCAAAATTTCATAAATTTAATTCAATATTTAGTATGTCTACCACACGCTTTTCAAACAGCATCCAGATGAGAGAAATCCACTTTGTGTGCTTTTAGCAGAGTTTGCTTGCAATAGCACTCATGCACGCGGCTTGAACATGGATTGCTTTGAAAACGACGAATGGCCTGGAACACCACCAGAATTCAATGCTTGTGACCATATAGACAGAGCCGAAAACACCTCATGAACTCCCAAGATGAAAACAAGTTTGACGAACTTTTGTTGACACAAACATTACACAAATTCAGATCGCAAAAAGTTCGTGCACATGATAATATTATAGAGAATGTAAATTTCCAAGAGCTTGCTTTCTACCGCCGGCGGTTTGGGACAAAGCAGTGCCATTTTGCTACCCATTGATGTAACAAGATCACTTGTTGTTTTTAAAATTGGAAAGAGTATCCTCTTGTTCAAAGTTTTGCTTGGATTTTATTTGCTTTAGTTTTTAAATTATGAATATTTGAAATCGTAACACTGGGTAACACTTTTTTTAAACACGTGGTAAATACAGAAAAACACTTTCCATTATTTACACTTTACATGAAACACAGAGATGAGCAAACACGAAGTTAACAGATTTGGGTATCCGTAGAATAAAACAAGAAAAATACGAACCACATCATTGATTGTACTATATAATATTTATTAGAATAAAGAAGAAAAATCAATATATGTAATAAATTATAATAAACACATTGAAATAAAACGCAAAATTCAAAAGAATAAGTCATGTGAAGAATAACCAATTTGATTAACTTCTGTAAATTGTTCTTCTTCATAAAGTTTCATATAAGGTGTTGGAAACATTCACTGATTATTGGGATGTGTGAAAATACAGAACTCACTACCCTGTGGTTTAAGTCTTAGTCTAATAAATACAATGTTTATATCACAAAAATAGTAATATATTATTATGCCATCATTCAATACTAACATTAACCACCAGAATGTTGTTGTTTATCGAGTCCCCTTTATACCGCAAAAAGCAGCGTAGGGACCAGCCATGTCTAAAGCTCTGAAGGGTGCAAATGACAAATGGAAGTAAATCAAACACCACACACTTATCATCTAACACAAGAAAGACTCTGCATCTTGAATTTAAGACAAGTAGGTGATGAGCCAACCGTGAAAATTTCAATAATAAATAAATAAAAACGGTCTAATTCATACATCACAAAACAGACACCAAATTGTGTAATTAGAGTTCTTTAACACGAAGACATTTCATTCTTTCAATATTTAACTTATGTGGGTCGATTCCAACCACACTCAAAGTATCAGAAGTTCATTTCATTAAAGCAAATTGTAATATTATATGTAGAAGTGACATCACATTTTGTAATCTTGAGAATAACAATAATACTTTTTTTTTCTCAAAGATTAATTAAGTCCAATTTGTTTTCTTTTTTTTTTAAGTACTACTACTACCCTTTTAATTTAATGAACTTTTCCCCTGACCCCAGTCTTAGAGGGAAAGGCCTGTTTATTTGAGGGCTTCATTGTATTTACTAGGTAATACAAAACCAGCAAGGGTCCGATGGCCCAGGTTGGAAATCACTCGCACTTGGGAGTAAAATGATTAATTGAGCTTGGGATGAAACAACGAACCACCATTAAAAAAATATATATTCAAACAGAATGGTTTGTAGAGACATACAATTTTAGATGATGGGGTTTTGATTACCTGCGCCCGTACTCGCAGTCATTACGTAAACTGCTAGCTCATTTTTGCACAATTTTATTTCATGCCATTTACCAATTAAATGCATGCAAAATAAGACGTAATTTATATAGATTGACGAGTGTACAAATGACTTATCAATTAACGTAAGGTCTATGTTATGCGGCCCCTGGCTGTATATATTCAATTCACTCCAAGGCTGTTTTACAGCATGTTCCTCAAGGGCAGGGAGGAGTTGGAAAGGAATTGAATGACAATGACACTGCATGGTGGGAGAGAAGTGATGCAACATCGAATCTGTCAGCCTCGTAATTGTACGGAGATAAAGACTTTAAACCCATGAGAGCCGACATACCACCATGTCGACTGCATGATATGGACTACATGATATTACATGCAGATAATTGAATGGAACAAAAGCAGGAGCGTAATTAAAATATGAAAGACATAAAAAATGTATGTTATTGTTATTCAAGAGAATGTCCTTAGCTGTGCATAATTTCTGTGTTGTAAACATACTTGATTGTACAACTTATTTCTTAAAATATTCAAATTCTAGTTTTATTTAGATAGGTATGCATATATATACATTGGTTTTCCATAATGGACAAAATTGTGTAAAACAAACTATCAACAGTCATAGTCGAGTATGTGAACTGCTCCAGGTACTATTGAACCTCTACCGTTTTCACAAAGAATGCGGAATCTTGACTATTATATTCAGTAAGATACTGCCTCCTTCATGAAAATGCTGATGGAAATGGACATCATATTATGCACATCAATTTTTTATCTGAAGCTGAAGAAGAATAAAAATGAACACCAAAGTGACCAAATTGATGAGAAACAACGGCAGTTGGAGAAGGATAAAAATTAACATCACAGAGACCAAATCGATAAAAAGCAACTCAACCATAAAAATTTGTACGTAAACAATATATCAAAAATAAAATAAACAAAAAGAGAAGAAATTGACACATTTAAAAATGTAAAATCAAATGATTGTATTTCAAGAACTGAGTCACAAGCACACTATTAACATCTTTAATTGAAGAACTCAATACTCCAATGCTATCTTGTAATAAGACTATTGATAAGAAATAAATCAAGCAATTCCCTTTCATCACAATAATGACTGTCTAAAGTAGTCGTTTAGAATTACCCACTTAAAGCTCTCCAAATCAGGAATCACATTAATTTTCTGTTTCATATTTGTAAGAGAATTTTTTTCGGTACACTACCCGGTTTCAATTTTTAGTTCTGACACAGGAAGCACTACTTCCCCTCAATATGCAAACAATTTATCCACATTATAGAACAATATTATATATTTGTAAAAAATCATGACAATGCAGGGAAAACACTAGAAAATGAAAATGCTTAACTTATAAAAGTAATTCCAAAAAAAGGAAAATAATATAACTGTATAAATGTGAAACAAGGCTGCATATCCCATGAAATCTACCACCGACTCAAAAGTTTGGAAGGAGATTCTTTGTCAGTGAATCTATGACATGGAACAGCTCCTCCTTTCGCTTTCATTCAGAGTATTGGAGATGGTAGAATTACAATTTAACAATGAAATGCAATGGCTGTGGTAAAGAAAAACAGATGGGGTTTTTTTTCTCTCTAAACCTTTTACAAATGGAACAATAAATAAGAGGACATAAAATAAATAAATGCTTCAAAACCGACACATCATGCCCAAGCCATAAAAATAATTGATTTTTACTCTGCAAAAGCAAATTAATGACGTCAACAAAAATGACACATAGAAACATTAGTAGAAATCGAGCACCATTGTGAAATCAATAGATTTTAAAATATATGATCAAATGTCAATCATGTCTAATAATGATAAGTTGGGTTTTAAATCTGAATCTACGCACAAGAACAGGTTGACAGCCTTAACGTCAACTCTTAAAAGACTGTATATTCAAATATTGCCAAAATCAAGTTACGAGTATTGCCTTGTAATTAAAAACATGGCGCATCGGCTGATCTAGGACTTGTGTCAATAACTTGGTAGGGCCTATATAATGTCACAAAATAAAACATCTCAAATGATTGTGTGGACCCATTGCATCAAATTCATTTCCGAGAACCAAGAAATGTTAAATTTCCATTACCAGAATGAGATCCAGTGGAGACATCCCGCCAAATAATGCTTGTCCGTCAAGAATCAGCAATTTTTAAAAAAATGACAACCATAAAAAATGTTCTCAGAAGCTAAGATTCTACGTCATCAGCATCCATCTAATACAAAAATATCCGGATCTTTCGGACTCATCAGGATCATCGACTTAAAGATAGTATCACAGATTTGTCACTTTTTTTATGACCTTGCAGGTGTCAAGAAGGGAATGCAAAATAAATGGTTGAACATTTTTTCAAGGTTCAATATTTGTTATCCATAAGAACCAATCCTACTCTATGATGTCAAATCTATTTCCTCATTCCATCCAAACAGAGACGCCTGATCCTAATCTCCCTTCCCTCTCTCATACCCAATCAATTCCTTATCGATCACAGCTCTACAGATTTCATGATTTGCAATCGTTTGGAACAAAAGCAGAAAACAACCAAATCGCTTTAAATCGACCCCAATGCATAAAATACGCATGTTTGGATATGCAAATCATGGTAATCAATTTGTTTGTTTCACATCATTCTGTATGATTATTGGATATAAACGTGTTTAGAAATAGTCCTTAAATTTCATCAGGGAAATTAATCATAAGTGATTAAGACCACCACCAGAAAAAGTGTAACAAATAAACACATTTGAGCATTCAATTAACTCTGGTTTCATGTAGGTTAACTAATTGCTTCCCGACGGAAAATGGCACACTTGTATTAAATGCTTTTTTAGTGATCACGTGATCATGTATGCAGCGTTTTAATTGTTGATCATCATTGTATTATTACTGGGCAAAACATGCAGGTATAGTCATATTTTCTCGTCTTTACCATCATTATCTATTCATTTTTAAATTCAGCTTGGACTTTTCTACCCGTAAAGTTCAATCGTAATGTTTCAATAATAATAATAATATTATATAATTAATGCTTTTCTTCCAATAGTATCGTAAACACAAAAGTTGATTTTGAAAAGGGCTCTTCGTTATTTACACTTTACATTACACAGACAAAATAAAACCAAAACTTGACCACAGAATATATTTCAAAACGGAAAACTTAAATGTACATATAAATATTTTGAAAAAAAAGTGATCTGTTTGGAATCACTAGTTACTTGGTCACATTTACATCCCGTAGAAGTGATGGGCACAGCCAAATGGTGATTCCTAAATGACAGAATGATAGTGGGATAATTTAACAGTACCAGTGAGCGACAAGAACAGAAAATAGAATCATTCTGTCTACTAGACCATCAGTGCCCACTCCCTCTTCATATTTTGATTCCTAAATGGTACACAAGCTACCATCACCATGCAAAAGACAAATGAGAGCTACAATAGCTACATGGATCAGGAATTAATGTCAAGTAGGTGATCTGTCCGTTTCATCTTTACATAATGAGATAGTAACTAGTCTCTGTTGTCAACAATCTGGTCATATCGCCGATACAAATCAATGCCCCATCTTCTCATCAATCATTGCATCCTTTCTTTCTGCCCCTCAACATCTAAAACCAACCACTCTTTTATAGCCCCTCTACTTCATAAATCAATACAAAAATCTCTTGAGTACTCGTAAGAGCATTACCGAAAATAAAAAGGGTATGAAAATAGACTAAAGACCATTTCACATAAATGCCTGCAATGAACATAGAACAGTTTTCATCGTACAAAATCAAAATCGTGAAGTAATATTGTAATAAGGAAGAGTGCAGCAACCCTTAGGTCTCATCAGACAAAATGAAAAAAATGCAAGTTCAGGAGTTCATCAGCTGTAATATACGATATACGAGAAAAACAACATTTCTCACTATGAGAACTGAAACTTTGAACAAAATGAAAAAAATTATACAAAAATCTTCTTCCTGTCGTAATAGCATCATATCTATATATCACAAAAGAGACAATACTTAGTCAATCTGTCAAAGCAATCCAAATTACATTATAGAAAGCTCTTATAACATCATAACACCTACTAAACTTAATGTTGAAATTAATTTAGTAAAAATAATTACACCTGTCGAGAAATAATATTTCTAAAAATGTACATACATGGAAAGATATGGAGACTTAACTTGAAAACAAAGTATGCAATTTAAATTAATCTCATGGCTGGCAGACATATAGATTACTTTACCAAATTATGGTGTTAATACCTTATGAGATATTATTATGTTAAAACTTTCCCTTCTGGAGTTTGATCATGAATAGCAGCAAGACAGTTTCGTCCTGCGATTTCAGCCATCTGGTTTCGAGAGTCCCACGTGTTGCTTCCCATGTGTGGCAGAATGATGCAATTCTTCATCCTGACCAGCGGGTGGTCTTTGGGTAACGGCTCCGGTTCTGTGACGTCCAAACCAGCGGCCTGGATGTCACCATTCCTGAGGGCCTGTTCCAGGTCCCCGTGATCAATGACTCCACCGCGACCAGAATTGATGAGAATGGCGTTGTTCTTCATTTTCCTGAACACTTCAGCATTGAACATGTGATTGGTCTGAAAGACATACATTAACTCATTATATATATATACAGGTGTAGAGCAACTAACAATGCTAAGAACTTCCACATGGGGATGAAATAAAGTATCATTTTATCTTATCTTATCTTATACTGGTTTGCCTTGATACAACTTATTGTTTGATGAGCTAGAAAGTGGAATGGGGGGACGGGGGGACGACTATAAAAATATAACAACTGATTATCAATGCCGCTAACTTTATTAAAAACAAAAAAAACAAAAACAAATGATAAGCAGTTGATAAATGGTTGTAAAGGAATGCAGCGCTAGCAAATTAGACCAGACAAAATCAGCAAAAATGATCGCCTGCTGGTGTAGAAGTCAGACATTTAACTATTTATTCAATCCTCATCCATATAGGTTGAAATACCTTGACTCTGATTAAACATGCATGGATATAGAATTCAATATATATTCCTGCATATGAATTTTCATTATGTTAATGTTGATTTGGCCTATGGCCCAAAAAAAATTAATAAAACTTGAAAACTTAAGACTTGATTAATATAGCAGATTTCATATCAATGATATTCTTATTTTGACTTACCTTTGGTGTAAGATTACAGCAGATACAAATGAAGTCACAATTAGCGAGCAGTCCTTCAAAATCAACATATTCAGCTTCAATGTCCTTTGCGTAACTCACCTAGGGACAAATATCAAGAAATATATTTCTCTTCTAACTCAAAACAATAATTTATTTTTGTTTGCACCTGTTTTATCTCATAGCTTTGCAACTTTTAAATTAGATGTTTATCATATGAATTCAGCAACGGTAGATCAGTAATTTAAAGTCAAATTAGAAGAAACATTTTGTGCCTTACCAAATAATGATGATGTTTTGATACACAATAATATTTGCTTTTCTTTCTAATTTCCGTAGGATACACAAGTATATATCATATGAAATGTGTGACGGGAATTAACTACCTGGTTGACATCACTGTAGTAAATCTTCTTGAATCCAAAGGGTTTGAGACGTCTCCCCACGTTGAATCCAATCCGACCCAATCCATAGATCCCCAAGACTGTGCCGGTCAGTTCTGTTCCACACAGCCACATTGGCCTCCATGCACCCCATTCTCCATCCTTGACCGCTTCCACGCCTGAAATAAATAGCGGCACCATTGTGAATCGGCATCAAGTTAGTAAGATAATCATTATTTCAAGTAAGCTTAGACCTATTCTGTCCAAGGTGACACAATGGTGTAGTGGATTGCTGTTCTGCCACCCGTATGGAAGATCCCTGTTCCAACATTTATTCGAGGTGCAGGTGTTTTCCCCCATAAAAATTGAGTCCAAATGGTAAACATATAATATAACCAGACTCTTTGATGTGGTGGAGCCAGAGCACTGGCATTCTCATATCTGGCAGACAGCAATATGTGGCTGCAGATTACAAATTTATCAATCATGATTCAACCTACCCTTCATCCCTTCCAGAGGAGGCGAGGTGGCCTAGTGGTTAGGACAGCCGACTCTCATGGCGAAGGTCGTAGGTTCGAATCCTATCACTGCTACTTCCTTGTTTTTCTTGGGCAAGAAACTTTACTCCTGTTGCCTCACTCCACCCAGGTATAAAAATGTGTACCAGCTTACAGCTGGGGAAGTAATCTGCGATAGACCAGCGTCCTATCAAGAAGGGTGAGGTATTGTCACTCAGTCCGCTTCATGCTACGGAAACCGGGATAAGCACCGGCTCTATGGGCCTCATGGCTCTAAAGGACTTTACTTCTTCTTCATCCCTTCCAAGAGGGCATTGTAACAAGCAGGTTATGGCCACACACCAGTGGCCTATATCCAATGAACAACTTTACAGCTGATGCAATAATCATGATTAACAACAAATTGAGTTACTGTGGTTTAGGAATGATAGTCTGTTTCTTGAATGAAACAAATAATGGCTTAGATTCTTTCCCTTCCTCACTATCACAATGAAAAAAAAGACAGATGGCAGTCCATCCTTCAGCTTAGACGGCGCTTCACAGCATCAGCCTTTATATTATGATACCTTCAACAGCGCGACGAGCCGTCATCAACAGCAAGGAAACCGTCAGCTCAGCAACACTATCTGTAGACACACCAGGCGTATTGGCCACCTGGTAGAAAAGATCAAACAGAAATAAGTTAGCTATAATGACAATAATAATAATAATGATGATAATAATAATGATGATAATAATATATAATAATAATAATATTAATATTAACAATAATAATAATAATATTATTATTAATAATAATCAATAAATAGTAATAATAATAAAATAGTTAATAATAATAATAACAATAATTGTAATAGTAATAGACCCTTATTATATTAAATAAGAATAAACTAATTAATTCGAAAGCTTTTAACTCTTTTAATGGTGATGTCACAGAGTGCTTCCTTATTTCAAATTGCAGCTCTTGGCTTGCTTTATAATCTGAAGTTTCATGCTTTCACTCATATTTTCCATAATTCAAGTGTTTTGAGGATCAAATCACTCTACTAATATGATTGAATATTCTAATCTGCCCACCTCTTGTTATTGTTAGTAAATTAAAAACAGGTCTAATCTAATTTGCAAATCATGTTGGTGTGGCCTGTACTTGATAAACTTTAATTAACACTTTCAATGTTATTCATTTATGTAAACACCACAAGATCAATACTAGCTTTATAATTTGCATAACAATTAAACAGGCAGGTATATGCAAATCTCACAGATTTGTCCCTTCATCGTCTCTGAGAGGTTATAAAACTTGCCAATTGTCGACATTAATTAGGTTTCCTGTAGGTCACACTGACCCAAGGTGCTTTAATAGTCGTGTAAGCATTATCATATAAAAAAGATTGTCCAATTCTATTTGTTTAGGATTTGAAAGTATTTAGCTTCTATGATTAGTTTCTTATCACACAATTAAAGTTGAGTGCAGTATTATTCAGGGTACTAAGTTAGCCCTTCATTTTCTTTTCATCCATCTCTCCCTCCCTACCCCTTGAAAGGTAGGCACATTTGATTGATCAAGAAAACAGAACAGAATATAGTTAAGCCATCATTTACTCTTTATCTGAGTGAAATCAATATTGTCAATAACAATTGGACACCTACCATGATATTCCTCTTGTGACACGCCTCCAGATCAATGTGTTCGTAGCCAACAGACATAGTTGACACTATCTTCAACTGGGGACCTGCAAACAAAACAAGACCCATTAATTAACCCATGAAACCATTTTTATTTGACATTAATTCATGACTCAAAATTTGAGCATGAATTAAAAAGATTTGTTTTCTTTTCCCTGCCAGGATTCAAACCAGCAACCTCACGGTCTACACAACTGGGCACGTCAAAGAATCCAAGGCAGTTTCAAAATCGTAAAGAGTAGGCCACTATCCTGTCAAAAGTGAAAAATTTACACATCTGGCAGATAGGCTACATAAGTACATGAGGTGCTGGGTAGCCACAAGAACCTCATAAAAGTGATTATTCGGATTATAATTATTTTATTCTGCAAGACAAAGTATTAGGCATGGTGCCACTTGTCACTAAAGGACTTAGAACTCAGTGGGCTAAGTACCTAGTTGTCTTAAATTCATTAAAAAAAATTGCTCACTTCTGAAATAATAATTGCAATTTCCCTTTCCATAACTATAGAACAGAATAGATTAATACATAATATCAATGATCATTTCCTCAATTGTTATTTTATATTACATTATCTACTATCATGGGGTAACACAAGCACCTCAAACTTGTGAGTCACAACCTAAAACTACTATTACACTGTACCTCATGGTCAAAGTATTGATTGCTATTCCACTAAAGCACCCTGCCTCACCCCCCCCCCCCTCTTTTTCCCTCTCTCCCATTCACAAACCTTCACCCTGTCTCCTCCTCCCCCCCCCCCCCTCTCTCTCATTCACAAACCTTCACCCTGTCCTGACTT
>JARFNW010140437.1:0-10403 GCA_031763155.1 Dirona albolineata | reverse complement strand
ATGTATGTGTGAATGTATGTATGTACGTATGTATGTGTGAATGTATGTATGTACGTATGTATGTGTGAATGTATGTATGTACGTATGTATGTGTGAATGTATGTACGTATGTATGTGTGAATGTATGTACGTATGTATGTGTGTATGTATGTACGTATGTATGTATGTACGTATGTACGTATGTATGTGTGAATGTATGTATTTATGTATGTATGTATGCGTTATTAATAAAATTGCCTGTGTTCCCTGCAATGAACGGGACTATGTCAAAATTAAGATATCCTAGATTGAAACCACTAATATCAGTTAACAAGATATGCTGGAGGGTTCGAAGGGGCCTATCATTTGATACGCCTTTGTTCCATAACCATTTTCTGTCTTGCAGGCTCTTTGTTTTATAGACACACCTCATGATACGCCTAAAGTCGCGGAGGCTATGATCATTTGCACTTAATTTCAATGGTCAAAAATTGGACAGAAAACCCCAATGACTATCCAGGGAGGTCGTGCATGGATCAAGTAATCCAGCAAAAGGTGGACAAATCTCTGAAATGACAAAACGGAATGATAACAGAATGAACATGCATCCCGTTAAACACCGGCCAAGCATGCCAGAAACAAGTTTTATCGTCATTCTATGTGAGAGTTGTACATCTCACAATGTGCGGCCGGTCATTCCTTTATTTATTCTTCGACACGAAAGGACAAAATAATATTTATCACTTGTTTTGTTCCTTTACTGTGAAATTTACATGGATTCATTAAAGAGTTATGGACACTGTCGGATGGTCACCTGCTTGTCTGAAATGTTTTGAACAAGAGGACTTTCAGTCACGTTTGTGGTCGGGGTGACAACATTTTTATAACAAATATCTTGTCTGTCTTACATGGCTGACCCCAACACCGGTCTGTAGGTCACTAATCAAATACGCATGAAATAACGTTTATAATTCTGTATATTACGTCATAAACGGATAAGACAATTAACAAAATATTCAGAGAGCAAAAGGCGTAACATGATTATTCTATACAAGAATAGAGGGAATGGATGAGAAAGCAAAAGGCGTATCATGTTACGCCCAGTGTTTGCCGATTTTTCAGTAAACTAAAGGCGTATAATTAATTATGACCAAAATATAAAACTTATTGAAATTGTGATGATACCATGTCTTCGGCAATGACAAAAATAGTGTGCTTGGAAACAATCATGGTGCTATGTCTAAAAAGTAACGAAATGAAACAGTTTTTTGGCTCTCCTGAAAAGTTGCGATTTTATGATACGCCCCTGTTCAATAACCCCTGCGACATCCTTTAAGCTGCCAAAGCGTAAAGTATGTAGCCCGGCTGACTGGAGGTGCAAGTGATGAGATACTTCATCCAAAGTGTTAAAATACGTACTAAATTCCAAGCTGCAGAAGCGTTATCTCGCCCATCTCCCAATGACAAATGTACGTATTTTCACACTTTGGATGTTGCAGCCATTAGACACCTTGCATTTCGTTACGCTTTGGCCGATACATTTCTTTACAGTTTGGCCAAAAAAGAATAGTCTTTATACACTGACGATATGAGTTAGATTCATTTCAAATCGATTGATTCCTATCCAGTTTTGATGCACTGGGGTTAGCAAAGCATTTTGAAACAAACCAATTGCTATGTGTGTGTATAAATGTATGAATGTGAGTGCCTTTGTGTATGATGGAGTGATCTATAACTTGGGACTTTCTATGGATACAAAATTGAAGACTAGCAAGTGACCAGTCAGTTAGCGGCTGATGTGTATAACCACTAATGGTCACATTAGGACATGAGTTATAGACAAGCAGGTGGTCAGTAGGGTGTGTGTAAACACTGACGATCACATTAGATCAAAATTTATAGACAAGCAGTTGATCGGTAAAATGATAGATGTGTAAACAATGATAGTCACATTAAATGTCTTTGTTACAAGGTGTACACAAGCATGTCTGTCAGATGTGTAAACACTGATAGTCACATTAAATGTCTTTGTTACAAGCATGTCTGTCAGATGTGTGAAAATGCCAATGGCCAAATTAAGCAACGGTACGATGTGTACTGGCCGGGCTCCAACGTGCACTTAAATTATCTGGATACATTAAAATCTATCTGGTTCTGCGCACATTTTTTCTGGTCACCTGCTTGTCTACAACTCTTGATCTAAAGTGGTCATTGTTGTTTACACATCTGACAGATCACTTGCTTGTCTTCAGCCCTGTATACTGACCTTGGCCAGACGCGGAGCTGGTCCCTACACAATTTTATTGCAATAGTACAGGCAATCGATAACAAACAAGTAAACTATGTGACTCATTGATGTAAAGTGATGTAATGTCAGAAAAGTAAAATTGAAATTTTGATTTATTTGAAAAAGTGAGTGTCCGCCATTCGTCATGAATAAACGAAAGCTAACGTCATCCAAACGCGTAGTCACCACAGATGACACGCCCTTACTATCAATATCAATTTGTTTTAACCAAGTAACTCTCAGACCAAGGTGAAGATAATGATCGTGTACGTGTCACTATTCGTTTTATTTTGCCAAGTCATCTTGAAAATGGATGGCAGTGAAAACAAAGCAAACCCTGATGCATTTTGAAAATAACAATGTATTAATGGCTGTGCAGATTGATACAATTTGTCTTTTTCACGCTTTGGTCGAATAAAGTTCAAAATTTTGTAGGTCGCCGGCCGAATAAAGGATATGAGTGTAAAGAAAATAATTTGAAGCAAAAAGAAATTGTATGGGCCTGCCTAAGGTCCCTTCAGGGCTTAACTTTGTGTTTTCGTTTCTAGAATGGGGAAGGGAAAGTCAAAAATCTGATACAATCATATATTTACAGAGCGACTCACTCACCTCTGCTTTGCATGTTATCGAAATGGACTCATTCTGCCGATATTCTGCTTCAAGATTGCCATCAGTGTCATAGTCAGGAGTAACTTGTAAAGTGATAGCCGTGGCAGCAACTAGAAAAATCAACAACAAACGATAAGAACAGGAGTCATCACAGTAGTCTGATTAACACAAACGATAAAAACAGGAGTCATTACAGTAGTCTGATTAACACAAACGATTTAATAAGAACAGGAGTCATTACAGTAGTCTGATTAACACAAACGATAAGAACAGGAGTCATTACAGTAGTCTGATTAACACAAACGATAAGAACAGGAGTCATTACAGTAGTGTGATTAACACAAACGATTTAATAAGAACAGGAGTCATTACAGTAGTCTGACTAACACAAACGATAAGAACAGGAGTCATTACATACAGTAGTCTAACAGACGCACACTATTAGAGGCAGACAAATTTTACAATATCTATCACCCAAGCATGCCTTGTCTTCTTAAGTCGTTCAAAATTAACTCCCCAAGGAGTATAAAAAAGGATAATCCTGTTATTGGGGAGCCAGTGGCGCAGTGATTAAGTCATTCGTCTTTGGTTCGAGAGGTTGTGGGTTCAAACCCCGGATTTTTTCTCAAGACCTTGATTCCACTTTGCGGCTGACGGTTATTCCGTTCTACCCTCCGAATAGACCCTAAAGACAAAATTCCCCCTCTGGGATGAATAAATGGAATTATATTATATCTATTGTATGTATGTATGCGTCGTTATTGAAATTACCTGTGTTTCCTGCAATGAAGTGGATTATGTCAAAATTAAGATATCCTAGATTGAAACCACTAATATCAGTTAACAATATATGCTAAACTATTATGGACAAGAAAAAACATTAAAAAAATAAAAATCCAGGCTTCAGTGAAATAAACAAAATATAATAAGTGGTGGATCTAAAACTTAGATGGTTTGGACATGTAAATAGAATGAATGAAAGAAGAATTCCGAAACAAATTCTGGAATGTAGGCAACAAGGTAAATTACCAAGAGGGTAGACCAAAGAAAGTATGGCAAGAAACAATATCAGAGGTGGTAGAAAAGAGGGGGTGTCAGTATGAGGAAGACTCTGGAAAAGATCAACGGTGACAATTTGTCCTCACTCAACCTAGCAAAAGGTAGAAAGGAAATTGATAAAGAAAGAAAGAATCTAAAATGCAAAAATAGTAATAGTGATGACAAGCTAATTCAGTTGAAAAGAATATAATTTCTAGAATTTGACGTCTACCAAAAACTGGCAAAAAAATAAGAAAATATACTTTATTTTAGGAACCTTGTTTGTTTGTTGATCGAGTCCCCTTTATACCACAAAAAGCAGTGTCAAAAAGCAGCCTTATGTCAAGCTCTGAAGAGTGCAAATGACAAATGGAAGTAAATCCAAATGTCAGTGAGGACTTACACCACTCATCACCTAACACATAGCTGGAAATAATCTGCATCAGGAATTAAAGACGAGCAGGTGATGAGCCCACTGTGTTTTATTATGATGGATAATAAGGTTCTAGTTATAGTGGTGTAAATGGCAAATAAAAAAATATCAGAAAACACCAGCAAGACCAAAAATAGACGAATGAGTCTGAAATCACAGCTTGCCACTAATATCCTCAAAAAAAATAAAACAAAAAGTCTAAAATCAAAGATTTACACCCTTGCAGTTCGAAGCAACACACTTTCAATGTCTGAGACCATTTATACAATAAGAATTGTGTTCAAAGATTCGCAACACGATAAAGAAACAAAAACACCCACCAAGCGAATTGATACTGCTTGCATCGCAACTTGTGGGGAAATCACAATTTCTCTTTGTGAAATCAGACTCCTGCAACCAACCAAAAGAAGCATTGCAACCACGTCCTTATGTACAAATGTCCCAGTACATAAACGGTTTTTGTATAATAAGTGAGCACATTTGTTTTCAAACTAACCTGTTCCGTTGATGGATTCTTGCTCCAGGGCATAGATTGTTGTTGCTTCTCCATGGCCTACTCTACAGATGTAATATCCAGAGTCCTTACAAGACGTGTCCTTAAGGACTGCAGTAATCACCATAGTACCTCTCTCGAATGGAGAATCCTTCATTGCTGTCGTGGAGGGAAATTCAATGTCCCACTGCCTGCCTTGAGGAATGTTCTGTTAAACAGAAAAGCAAAGATGAGGAGGGGTGCCTGAAGCTGGTAATCCATAAAAGGTGAAAACGAATGAGCAATAATATAGCTTTGTGTGTGCAATAAACAATGCAAAGGACATTTCGGGTTTCACCTTTGTATTGTTTTTCGTCAAACACGAAGATGTGAAACAGAATCATTATCAGTGGATTGGGTTTTACAAAACAGAAAAAAACCAAACAACTCTACATTTTAACTCACTCAAAGATTTGCAAACAGAATTTTGATGGTTGATGAAAATAATAAAAGATAAATGGTTCCTACTGTGTATCCCTGCCTCACGGTAAAATTTCCAGTTTCCATATAGCTGTTGGGTGAACACCTGAGGCTACAATATCATGTCTGGTCCTAACATGAGTAAATTGAAAAGCGTGCATTGCTTCTTGTATCAAACAAGGTTTATTTGCACAGTGGGCTGATCCCCAGCTTGCCTTAAAAATCTTGAACATAGATTTTCCAGCTCTGTATCAGGCCATGTGTACTAGTGGGGCACAGACTTGCACTTAACTTGGATACGTTTTACCTAGGTCTGGCAGCGATGCCTTCAGCTTTGTACACTGCCCTCGGCTAGACACAGAGCTGGTCCCTACACTGTTTAATCGCAGTACTAAAGGGAACAGATAACAAGCAAACTGCGTATCCCAATACACGTCAGGACTCACCAGCAGGCAGTGTCAGTCAAAGGCTTCAACTCCTCAGGGAGCATTGACACGCCAGTTAGATGCGTAAAAACTAGCATATCGGCAAAATTTATGTCTGGGTATTCATCCGTAATCGAGTCGAGCAAAGCAAAATAAGTGTAAAGAGACCTCTTCAAAGTGCCCAGTAGGTAATGATGATATTACCAAAGCGCAAAAATTTGGCTACTCACAGCAAGTGGTTGTGGTTTGGATGAACTGATGATTATGAATGGTGAAGTGATGATTGTTGTGATGGTGAAGGGATGATTATAGTCTTATTGTGGTGACTGTTGTAATGAAGTGATGAATGTTTATGGTGGTAGTGGTTGCAGTAGTGAAAGGAAAAAAAAAAACGAAAAAAAAAAAGACATTTCATATGTGTGTGATGGAATATTAAAAATGGATAAAAATCATGAAATAATTCAATCAACCAGTTTCTAAAATAAATCCTTTCTTGTGGATTGAACAAATTACATATACATATATTTTGCCTTTATAAAAAAAAAAATCTGCCTTCACCATAAAACAAAAATCTGTACTTATTTGACTAACCAAAACGCTCCACTCTATTCCGGGAATCAAATAATTCTTATTATCAGCAGAAGCAATGACTGACGGGGTGTCTTCGTCGTACGTTTGCCGTTGTATTTCGACAGAAAATATTTTATCATCTATGACGGTGTCGAGAGCATCAGCACTACACGTTACTTTGAAGCTGCTGCCCATCTCGAAGGTATTTGATGACAGGATGGTACTCGATGCTGAAAAGAAAGAAGAAAAAAAAGAAGAAAGAAAAAACAATCATTTCTGTGACTGGAATGTCCCTGAGCGAAAAAAACAAAACAAAACACCAAACCCACCATCCCTTTGCCTACCACCCCAGCGTATTGTCATCTCTTGCTCCTACACATTCCGCCTCTACATTTAAATTTATATAATTATTTATATAAAGGAGTCAGCAGAAAGAGAGAGATGACAATTCACACACATATATATATATACATTCTTTATACCCACTCTCTGTACTCTCTCCTCCTCTTCCCATTCTTTATACCCACTCTCTGTACTCTCTCCTCCTCTTCCCATTCTTTATACTCTCTGTACTCTCTCCTCCTCTTCCCATTCTTTATACCCACTCTCTCCTCCTCTTCCCATTCTTTATACTCTCTGTACTCTCTCCTCCTTTTCCCATTCTTTATACTCTCTGTACTCTCTCCTCCATTTCCCATTCTTTATACTCTCTGTACTCTCTCCTCCTTTTCCCATTCTTTATACTCTCTGTACTCTCTCCTCCTCTTCCCATTCTTTATACTCTCTGTACTCTCTCCTCCTCTTCCCATTCTTCATACCCACTCTCTGTACTCTCTCTCTCCCCTCTTTTCATTCAGCATACTGTTTGTCCCTCTTCCAGTGGTCTGGCTACAATCTGTTGTTTGGTTATGTCTTTGTGTAGTTTGGCTAAATCAGTTCTATTTGGTAAAAACTAATGTGTTCTGGCTAAAATGTGTTGTGTTTGGCCCCGTCCTGTGTGGTTTGTTTCTAGTTTGTAACATTTGGCCACTTTATCGCACCTGTCTGGCCACAGGTGACGTTGCCAGTGATGCACGATCGTAGCTTCAGTCTGAGCAAAACCCTTGAAGTATGAAACATGAAAACATAACCTAATTGTCTTTGTATGTTTCCCCAGCCCCATCCAGTGCAACCGCCATGCGCAATGGTTTTATGAACCATAACAGTTTAGACAGTGCAAAACATGAGGTGCATTTATTATGCTAATATATAAACCACCACACCTCCTTTCATTTGGTATAATCAGCCCCTCTTCCAGTACTCTCTCTCCCCTCTTTTCATTTAGAACAGTCAGCCCCTCTTCCACTTCCAGTAATCTCTCTCCCTTCTTTTCATTTCATTAAAGTCTCTGTCCCTCTTACAGTACTCTCTCTTATCTATTTTAATTCAGTATCCTCTCTCCTGTATTTTAATTCAGTACTCTCTCTCTCTGTCCCTCTTTTCATTCAGTACACTCCCTGTCATTCTTCCAGTACCCTCTCTCTCTTTCCCCCCCAATTTTCATCCAGAACTCTGTCCCTCTTCCAGTACCCTATCTGCCCCTCTCCCAGTACACTCTCTGTCCCTCTTCCAGTTCCCTCCCTGTCCCTCTTCCAGTACACTCTCTCCTCCTCTTCCAGTACTCTCTCTGTCCCTCTTCCAGTACACTCTCTGTTCCTCTTCCAGTACACTCTCTGTCCCTCTTCCAGTACTCTCTCTTTCCCTCTTTTCACTCACTACGCCCTGTCCCTCTTCCCCGACATTATACTCCCCCCCCCTCCGTTCATTTGGAACACTCTTTGTCCCTCTTCACGCTTGTTGTTATGTACACTCTCTCTCACATCTTCTATAAATCTCAATACACAGTTGCCAAAATATATTTCTTCTGTATGATATATATGCAAATACACTGACAATCAAACTTTACGGACGATAAACAGCCAATATTCAAAATTATTATTTTAAAGACGATATAGTTATTGATATACTTTGATGTCACTTACACACAATTAGGTGTTGTATGTATATTATGCAAAAAAGGCAAAACTTAGATGTAATAATGACAATGATATATAGTATATAAGCACAAAAAAGGTCTACGGCCTATTAAAATTAAAAGAAATCATGAACAATAATAATATATATATATATATATATATATATATATATATATATATATATATATATATTGCTCACTACAAAAATAATGGTCTAGTAACTAGTAAAATTAAAATGGATCTCTACAAAGTATTTATAAGTAGGCCTCTAACTCTATGTATAATTACAAGGGTCTACTACAGACTACAGTTACTACACTACACCAAGGGTAGACTAAACAGTAATAGTAAAAGTAAAAGCCATGGTGTATAGTATCAATCATAATAATTATAACTGATCCCAATCCCAAAAATAAAACAAACAAAAAATATCTGAAAAAAAATCTCCAGTCGGCATTCCATACGCTATTTCTGGCACTTCCGGGTTTCATTTTGAGACCTTGGTATCAAATTTTTATCCCCTCCGTCTCCGCTGAACTAAAAGTTGATTGATATAAAAATCTACGATCTAATTAGAAAACAAAAACATACTGGTAACAATTAAAGCAACATATATGGCATAGATCTAGTAGACAGGCAGAACAGAAAGGTGTTTTGTTGTTTGTTTTGTCAAGGCCAATTGTAATAACATTCTTTACAACAATAATGTAACTTATGATGATTGTCTTCGTCAATTCTGTCTCTGATGAGGACGGAAGTGTTGACAAACACTCACAACACTCGTTTCCTCGCACTTAAATTTAAAACAATAAGTTCAATTCTGCGTTTGATTACAAGATATATTATTATAATATCCTACCTGCTGGGTGCCATGTTGTGGCTAGAAGAGCTAGGAATATTAAGACAGGCGCCATGCTGATCATCAAGAGGCCAGAATCATAATACGTAAGATATGGCGGCGTTCGTCAGTGTCAGTCTCCGTTTGAATAGTCTACTCCGTGATTGTGAAAGCAGCGAATAGGCCAACACACATTCACACACATACACACACGACGCTTGACACACGACACGACGCAGTTTTACCTGTGGATATGCCAGATTGTTTAGTGAGATACAACCAATCAAATATCAAAATCATGATCATTCGAGTGCATGCATATTTACGTTCTAATTTATTAAAATATTCTTGTCAATGGAATTTGATCACCGCATTAGTATACATCTAATTAAAGTAAGGTCTATTTTATTTATTTTCATCATGCATTTCATATTAAGACATTTTCCTTAGTAAAGTAATGCTATGAATCGGAAGCAACTTTGGCAATGCACTTCTCGCCATATTGAAATGAAGTGGTGTACTTAATGAACATATTAAATACAAGAAACTAACTGGAGTGCGTTTTAAATATTATATCAATGATATTGCACAGACATGCGCGACCAGATCAACAACTGTTTTGAAATAGAACAATGCCCAATCTGGTCACTTGGGTCTCTTTCATACCTGAACCCTTACCTGTCCTGAAAGACAAAAGTAGGCCTATTCCTACGCGTATTTTGAAATACATAGTTCCTCTCTAGTGTGTTTGTTCAGTGTTCATCTCGAATAGTAGTCTACAATGAGAACGGGTTTTCGACTTGCTATTAATTTAAGGATCTTTTAATGAACTAGCTATCTAGATAGACCTATATAAATATTATTAAATTATCCAAAAATAGATCACTTGTTTTAATTCGACACGCACAAGCAAGAGCTACAAAAACAAACAAAAAAAAGAAATAGAAAAGATAATAAATTAATCAACAAACAACTGTCGTAGTGAATGGAGCAAAAGAATAATAATATGATTTATACTATCTAGTACTAGACCTATGTTATTCTAGTTCTACCACTGGCCGCCGTCAAAAAGGAGATGGTTCTGACACAATTTGAGCTCGTGCATGGACTTTTAAATAATAATAATAATAATAATAATAATAATAATAATAATAATAATGTTGTTGTTTATCGAGTCCCTCTTATACCGCAATAAGCAGTGTAGGGACCAGCCATATGTCAAGCTCTGAAGGGTGCACATAACAAATGGAAGTAAAT
>JARFNW010140426.1:0-10404 GCA_031763155.1 Dirona albolineata | reverse complement strand
GGGGGGTGGATGGTTGTCACAAGTTTTGAAGATACATTCAATGACAAAGAGAAGAACTATTATTAGACTTGTTGAATTAGCTGCATGGCGTATCTCCTACTGTTAATCAGCCAGCCTTGATTCAACTGTTTTTGTGACCACCTATTTTGTACTCAGCATAAGTAATAAACTCATTGTGTTGGTGTGAGCCTTTACATAGATTACACCCAGTCTTGTTAACAACATGGAGCGTTGCGGTTAAAGAACAGGGTACAAAGCAATGCCAGCCGGCATACCTGACACTGATTCACAAGTGAAGAATCCAGACAAAGACTTTCAACAACTTTGTACAATCAGCGCAATCGAACTTGAACAATAGATGTTTTAAAAGGCCACTAGTAGTGTGCAACATTTATAAAAATTCATCTGCGAATGGAACCAGCTGGATGACGACATGGTCATTGCTTCATCCATTGCATCTTCAAGTCGCGCCTCCAGTGAATATAACATCGCTTGATGTTTATCTCATGAAAATCGAGGTTGTCTTCTATACCTCATTGAATGCAGAAAGTGCTTTTAAATGGAGATTATTTCATCTCCTTGTTTGATCACAAGTTTTGTTGAATCCTGTACAGCATTACAATTAAGGGAAAATTTTTGACTTGAGATTTCAACCCAGCAAATATCAATACAGTGTGAAAAGTGGGTAGGTATACCGGCTTGGACTTGAGTAGGATTTCAATCATGGTTTTGATAAATGGTGGACTTTGAGGACACATTTGAAAAATGCACTAGTCCATAAGCTGTATGTAAAACAAGCAATTACTTTAATTTAATTTCATAAAAACGAAGTCAAATGAGTCCATCTACATTTCCTTTATTTTAGAATCTGAACTGCATGAATGCCTAGTGTGCTGTCAAAACATGATAAACCACAAAACATGACAATCACTTAATATTTAAAAGAACATATTATGACCTGGTTGAAATAAATTTGTGAGTGATGAATAAAAATTTTAACATAAAATTTGTAACTTATAGCATCATTACCAGAATTAACCTATTAAAATGTAACAGACTTAACAGTTGTACCGGTGGTTTGGAAATTAAGTACTAAAAGCGTATCAATATGGACTATTATATGGGCATTTGAAATAGGTAATTTGAAAATGAATGTTCTTTCAAATAAGATAAGAGAAAATAATCAAAGAACAAGACAAGAAAAAGAATGAAAATGAAGTTTGATTACTACAACTTGAACAAGAGATAGTGTTAGTCACGGAGGGGAAAATGTAATTTGTATTTGTATAGAAAACATTTTTAAAATTTCAAGAGTTCAGTTATGAAAATTAAAATATACATATAAAATGTAAAATTAGAAAAGGACCAAAATAGCAAGTATTAAAAGGAAACATGTCTCTTGAAAAATGAGAGAGAAGAAATATTAAAAATGTTTATCACAATGAAACAGATGTAAAAGAGAAATGGATCAATTCAATATCATAAATTTTAATGCATGCAAATGAACAGTGAAAAAAAACAAAACTGCAAGAGCTGTAAACAGATGTGGCATCATAGAGATACGAATAAATTGAAGAGAAGAGAAATGCCTTGCCTAGATTTATCACTAATAGCTTTTAGATAAAATATAGGTTACATAACAGTCCACTGCCAGGCAAGTAGTCATTAAAAATGAAAACAATGTTGAATTTCCAATTTCCACTCTTAAACCTGAATGCTAGTTATCCATCTCAGGTGATGCCATTTTGGCTCTTTACTATGACACAGCCGCAAATTTTTACACTATTTGCAATCTCAATTTTTGCTGTAATCTGAGATTTTTTTGCTTTTTCATATTTTGATGTATTTTGTTGCAAATTTTTATAACAGATGAATAAAGAATGAAAGGCATAAACTACATTATTAGTCACAATATTTTAGTTTTTTCATTTCTTTTTACCCGGAGGCACCAAATCCACTCATTGATAAATTGAACTTTTATTTGGCAATCATGAATAAATTATACTTCTATTTAGAAGGAATTTTTTTTTTCAACTGAACATTGATGATATGAGATTGCGATTTAAGTTATAATTTTCTTTTCCATGCAATTTTGATAATTTTCAGTACAATGTTTTGTTTCTGAAATGCATTTTCCTTAAGCTCAGGATTATGGAATGTTTTATAGTTTAGTGTCAAATAATATCCTACTATAGCTATAAGCGATATGTGGACTGTGCATTATAAATAAACAGTATTTGATATTTGTTGAAGTAAAAACATTTTTAAAACTCACTTACTTTTAACATTTACACTGTGATTATTGTTTTGATAATTCATTCAAAGCACAGATTGAGCAATAACTGACACAGAAGACAAAACACTGTGAATATTGAGTACATGTACTAGACTTAAATCATTTGCCTTGAATCCATTCTTTTAAGAGAAGTTTGGATGATAATTTGTTTTTCAATAACAACTTTTTAACACCATTTGCAACTTCATATAGGTATAGGCAATTTGAACATGACTGACCATGTCATTTAACAAATTATGAGCGTTCCAAATACATCAGGGAAAATTATACGTTCCAAATACAATGGGGAAAATTATACTAACTTTGAATTACTACCAAACATTTTGGAATATTAATTTACTTCTTTTTTTTCCTTCTTTTTTTTAACTGATGTCATTGGTCATAGCAGAATTATATACAATATAATTCCAAACCAATTTTCAAAATCTAACATGGCAAAAATACTCATAATTCATGGGGCTGTACTATACTATTAATGAAAAAAGTTCAATGTTTTTAACTTTTGATGTCATGTTTGTGCATTCTCCAGTCTCTCAAACACTGGCCAAAAGGAAAAGCTCATATGAAAAACATTATTAAAAAATGAAAAACGAAACTTACGGGCCAATATTTGTGCAATTTTCAAGAAAGGTAAACCTAACGAGAAATTTTAATAATAAATGAAGGTGTGTGTTTCTAAGTGCAAATCTGTCAAAGAAGACTTTACTCTCATTTTGCTATATTGGTACCGGTGAGCACATTTCTTAGAGCTGCCCATATCATATTATGGATACACTTGAGTGAAACATTGTGGTCAAATAAGATCAGATTACAGAATTTAAAAAACACTGCAGCAAAGCTAATAATAAGGAAACAAAGTAATAAATGTGGAGAGAAAAACATTAATTAATGAAGATTAGAACCACATAAAAAAAGGGAATGACAGTATAAACTGAGTAAAAATGACTCAATTTATGGATTTTTCTAACACATTACCAGGATTCCATCAAAGTAATAATTGACTAGATGCATTCTTATTTAAAAAGTCATATATAAAAGGTATGCTAAAAATAATTTCTACAGCATAAGAGTAAAAACATTAATATGCCATCAATTCTTAAAAATAGGTTGTCGCGACGTTCTTGAATGGAACTGATGATGACATCTGACAGTGGCAGTAGTGACAGGGGTTTTTAAATATTTGATATGTGACTGACTAGAATTGATCTTGTAATTGACAATATTTTTAACAATACACATCTATAGACTAGACAATGACATTACTATTTAATTTAGTAAATATTTGGCAGTAAGAAATGGAATGATGTATTGCACTACTTTGGATAGTTGGATAATATTTCAACCAATAACATACATGCATCAATCTGCTTTGTCTCACCAATACAGACGTCCATAAATCATCAAGTGAGGTAACCAACATTTTTTGTTGTTGTTGATGTTGCCTTTGTCAGGAAAGCCTCTCTATTAAATCCAATAAGGAAATATGCTATCTGACAACATCATATTCACTAACTCATTCCTTCTCAGTAATAATGTAAAGTCCATTTTAATGTTGTCGTGTGCACCCTAACATAATAAATCCTCACCTCCAAGGTGGTCATAGTAATGAAATCTCCATTTCCAGTGACTTATCATTGGCTGTTATTCAGACAAATGACTTGACCGCCTAATTTGAAAGCTGTAGCGAAAGTTCTTTAATTTTCTCAAAGCGTTCAGTGAAAATGGCTGCGCCTAGTCGTAATCCGAGTAAACGACACAATCGTGATCAAGTTTTTGCTGTCTTCCATTATATTTTTGATAACAGTGATCTTTCTAGTGTTTCTAAAGATGATTCACCGGATTTTATTTCAAATGAATGTGTCAGTAGTGAGGGAAGTTTTAGTGACAGTGATGATAATGGTGTTGCTAGTGATAGACCTTCTACGAGTGGTGCTAATTCTAGTAACAATAGTTATTAATTATTCGATACCCATACAATTTACATAGGGCAACAGCCCAATGAATGTACTTTAAAATGTTGACCATTACAAGTCTGTTTGATGAATTGGAATATTTTTTATCGCACTTAGTAAGTAAAAATATGTATTTTGTTTTCCAATCTTCATGACGTAAGATTGTTATAAAATTGTGCAAAGCAAACTCCAGACACAATTTTTTTTTTTAACCCAACATTTTTATTATCATTATCCTCGTTCGATTCCCTACACATACATGAACATGTATAACATGAGGGGGTTATCATAAAAACTGCTTCTATATCTGTCCCTTTTCTGATCCCTATACTGTCTTCTATCCCCTCTTAAAAATGGCTCTGGTCTTTTCGAATAGTATTTGGCAATTTTCCCCAGTAGCCAAAGAGTTAAGAAGAAGACAAAGGGTGTTATTTTTGGTTCTAGTCAATTTCAGTTATAATTTTTGGTCTGTATCAGATCTGAGGTACATTCTAAAGCTTGAGATTCAGTGCTAAATTTGAGATGTAGCCTTGAGAAGGAATGAGTTTTTAAGAATGTGAGCTTAATAGAAAGGGCATGGATTTAACCAAGAGACAGCATATCGGTGGTGGGAGCCCCAAAATGTCTATTTCATTGTGATGTGAATGTGAGTAACGATATGCCCAAGAGGTGGTTTTAATCTCATTTTATGATTGAATTAAACTGATAACAGATTAATATTAGAAACACTCTTGCATCATATCCGATGTTAAAATAAATATAATTCATGACAACTATAAAATGGTATTACAAAGGTGTAAGTGTGAGGCATTAAACTAAGTTGAGTAGTCCATGCTGAAAACCATTCTGAAAATCTTTTGGTGACTGCACATGGGTGAAATTCCTTTGTCTATTCATGATTGAAAAAAGGAAAACAAACATCAACAGTATATATCTGCAGGCGAGTGTGAAGGTTGATAAGAAATTGCGACTAGATTAGATTTAGGTAAATATTTACAAGATGAAACATAATTGTGACCCGTGTTTCCCTATTCAGGTATCAATTTTTATTTTGACATTTTGAGGTATATAAATCATTTGAAAGCTTATTACTGCCTTTTGAGTTAACACCAAAATTTTATGGCAATAAAAACACACAAGGCCAACATTTTCATGATGGAAATGGGCATATTGAAAAATTAACTGTCGAGAAATTGAGCCAAAACTTTTGACATGTGATCTGTTGACACCAGTAAGGTCTTAAATTAATCATTAATAAATATCACTTATTCCTAAGGTAAATAAGGCCATACACATTCTTATTAAATGAAATTTTGAAAATCAAAAAACAAAAACATCTAAAAGTAAACGTGCAGTTGACTCAAATTGGCTCCATGCATTTCAATACCTGGTTGTGAGGCTGGGTCACAATTATGGCTGATACTGATCACTAATAATAAGTCATTCAATCTAGTTGAGATCAGGTTTACAACTGAAGCCATTTCACATACAAATAAATATTCATATTGAATTTGATCTTTTTAAATAACATAAACATAGATCAGATGTGTAGTTAATGAAGGCATGATTGAAAAAGTAGCTAAAATATACATAAAATATTGACAAGGAAACAATGACAGTATAACAATACAAAAGGTTAAATAAAGTTAAATACATATTAAATGAAAAAAAATAAAAATGACTTGATATATAGAATACAGATTGATCACTGTCAACTGGTATGAGAGTTGGCACATATGTTTATGGTATACAGATTAGTCATTGTTGCATAATTTCAACATTCAACCAGTATTTATCAACAGTTATATCAGTAAGATAGACAAAAGCTTTCACTCATACAAGGATTCATCCATCTGAAAAAAATGTCACGTTGGCCAAAAAAATCTAATTGGGCATCATGTAAGTCTCAATTTTAAAATAATATCAACATTTTACTTTGATCAATTGTCAGTTTGTGTGACATAATTAATTATTCATAGCCCATATGAGGCTAAATAATCTCTTTGAAAGGAAAAAAAAAAGCTCATATGGCTCCATTACCAATCCATCTATCAAATCTTTAGTGGCTGATGAAGTAAAATTTCACTAACACTAACACAAGTAACAAGTCAAGAATGGTAAATTTTAAATACCTCAATACATGTACTAGGATAGCACAAGACAATTTTTTTAAATTTCATTTTTCACCAAAACACCATATTGAATGAATAGCAGTTTCATTTGTTTGTATCAAATTCTGTTTAAATGCAGGAAAGCTGCTTAAACATTTGTGTGAAAAGTTAGTGCAAATTGCTTCTTTTTTTTCCTTTTCTTTTTCAAGGATCAAATAAATAAGGTTGCAATTATCATAAGGATCCAACACAGATATACAGAGTATTATGGATTTCTTAAGTTAATCATCTGCTGAGCATGTGTTCAAGAAAGCCGCAATGAAGATATGCGTGAAGAGTATTTTACAATGACAATTTAACCTTATCCATACATCAGGTTTTCTTATCATATCAGTATGATGTGGGGTGACTGCGTTCCCCTTCATCTTGTATTTTCTTAAACATGTTATATCCATCTGTACGTATGGGGTGACTCTGCCCCCTTATGATTGTACGAAATCCAGTTGTACTCTTACACCGGGGGTGACATTTTGACCCCACTTTCAACGCAGACGAAATTGATATGTCAGATAATTGACATAGTTCATAATGACTGGGGTTTATTGTTGCAGTAGATATATAGATTGGCCAAACAATTGGCTGAAATGTTATTTATATCGGATGAATGATGTATTGAAAATGGGTGTCATGTAGAGCTAACGGAGGATTTATAAACTGGCCTGTTGGGGATGATAATCTATTGTAAAGTTGCTGCAGTGAGAGACAGTACTAGATCTACAAGTGTTGTCCCAAAATGAACAGGAAAATGGCCACAGAGAGAACAATTATGTCATTATCCTGATGAATCTTACACCTCAGCTGCATGGGCATTTGAGATATTTCTCAACATAATCTACGTGCATATTGACACAATTGTCCCACCAATGCAGAAGACAATATATACCCTCTCTCAAGAAAGTAAGAAAGTCTAAAGCCATTGCAGCCCCTGGTGTACCGTGCGAGCTGAAGAAAATTAAAATGAAATTTACTATAATGAGTCATTTGTCCCAAAACATGTCTATTTTGCATATCTTCCTGATACTGAACACTTACTTTACCTATTGGTTACAGAAAAAATGTCAAAACATGTATTCACATTTGATTCCATTAAAATTTGAAAGTAAATATATCAATGCCACATTGCCTGAAATTGTGATGGTGAAGTTTGAGATATCCTTGATAGTGCTAAGGACAATTATGAAGCCAATACAAAGAATATATGATTTAACGGAATGTGTCAAACACATTCCAACACATTCCTGAAATTGGAATAAACGTGGTCGAGATAAGTGTGATCGGCTCAGTGATATATTTCTTAATAGAGATTTCCACATCACATGTGTACACAAATGATAACATTCTTGTTATAAGTAAAAGAGAGTGAATCAAATTGACATAAACAACACCACAAAAACCCTACAAAGCTTGTCATATATAAAAGACATAATAATGCAAAACATGAAAATAGTGAGAGAAAAAAGGCATGTTACTAAGACCCAATGCATCAAGTCATGGCACAGGATTGAACACAATGAAAATAAAAGGAAGGAATGATCAAAGATTATCCTCGCTTCGAGAAGACATAATCCATATTTTTCATATATATATAAATATATATTATATAAATATATATTATATAAATATATATTATATATTGGTTGCGAGAAAAAAAATTAACAAAAAGTAGAGTGTTTGAAATATACAAATCTATTAATCTAACTTAACATAATTTTGTAAGAGATAAGTATACTGTATTCACTTTTTATCTGCGCATTTTCATTGCAACATATTAATTGATAGCCGAAAACAAAGGCCACCCGAAATTACTAATATCAAGGGCTCAAGATTTGCACAGGTGATGCACACTGAGTCGATTCCCATGCATTACAGTGGAAGGGGCCGGGGTTTTGGCACCGCAATGAAAGCAAAATTAACAAAGATACTCTTGGTCATCATCTTTAACTTATCAACAGCAGTGATTAAATTTGTTTCAACTATTATAAATACATTGATACCTGTACTGTTAAACTTTCTCAATTGTCAAGGAGTCATCAAAATGATGTCTATGGGGGAAAAAATAAATCCATCATTTGACTTGAAAGGATTTGAAAGGATCAAAGCAATCAAGTTGGGTATTCTTTCAAATCATGGTTTCTGCCAGTGTCTGATGGAAATATAAAACCATTTAAGTCAACTTACAAAATGACATATCATTGATCAGGGATAGGTTAATCCCAACTTTTACATCACTGTTCTCAGACAAAACATCAATTTTCCAACAAAGTGGAGCAACCTCCCATACAAGCAGAGCTATACAGGATTTATTGAATACCAACAACACTAACTTCATTACTAGTGGCCCCCAATGAGTCTAGATTTGAAACCAATGGACTGCAGCATTTGGGCTATGCTATTGAACATGGTTTACAAAGGCAGTACTGATGTTTTTACTGAAGCCAAATTGTAAAAAAGCAATGCAGGATGCATGGGAGAGAAATAGCTATTGCAGACATTCAAAACTCAATTTCATTGTGGAAGAAATGACTGCGCACAGTGACACAACAGGATGGAGGATCAACAGATCACATCAAATTGTGAGAAATTGTGAAGCATCTTTGATATTGTAATTTACAGTGAGTTGGTATAAAATGTTGTTGAAATCGGGCTAATACTAATAGTTATATTTGTATGAAATTGTACATACACATTCATGAATAATTGAACCAAATTTTGCAAAAAGTTTCAAAACATGTGTCGTTTGTACCATTTAAGTTAGACTGTCTTAACTTTAGGTCATTTTTTTCTCTCGCACCCTACATATTATATATATCATTACCAAATCCAAATAAATTTTCTTAAATACATTGATTTCACTTATGTTGGACCTAGAAATGATATCAAGACAATAAGAACTGTTCTACAATATAGAAAACAACCCCGATTCATTTGTATCGTAAAACATGAAATTGAAAATTGCTACAAAATCATTGTTTTCAAGAAAAATTGAGAAAAAAACCATGCAGTGAAAACAATTTTGACTTCAAGATTACACTTAAAGTCTGTCATGATTGACTGTGATACTCCATATATAATATCTTGTAATGGAAACATTACTATTCCTTATGAATTAAATCTATCAAACAGGTGAAAAACACCAAACAATGAACACAAATATTTCAAATGCTTCTAAAGTGCATATTTCATTCTAAACATAAAATCATAGACGTTACTAAAAGAAAAAAAATTGTCGATTGAAATAATGCACTTTTAAAAAAATAGCCAACTGCTTTAATGCAAAATAATAGCACCAAATAAGAGGTTCCATATTACAATACCCAAAACAACAATAATGCTCACGTCATCTAATCTATTTGCCAAGTCATGTTAGGCTTCAAACACACGCAAAGAGCAAGAGTCATTAAGTTGTTGTGAAAACATTTTTAGAGATTTTGTAATTTTAAAAAATATCAACAGATATGATTGGAATTTCTTTCATACAAACAATCCAACTTGCTGACCCGTAAGATATTGTTAAGGAAAACATGTGCCTGCGTACAGAGAATTTATTTTTCAAAAGGGTTCAAGGTTTGGTTTTAGGTGCCTGCCACACTGAGGTCATATAAACAACCGAGGCAGCGGGGAATTAAATATTAATCCAAAACAGCTTTTGGTGTTTGAAATAATCTAAACATTTCAAACATTTCAGAACAAACATTTTCGTATATAACTTATAATGTTCTAAATCTATCAACCTCTATAGTTGAAACTACATTGTGTTCCAATAATAAGCATTTCTAACAATTTACCATCAATAATTTCTTCTGTAGCAAAACAATACAATGGCAAAAATTTCCATCACACAAAAACGTATGAAAGTAAAATATTCTACAAGTAACATGGCAACAAACTCAATTTTCTCCGGCTGGAAGAAATTGGCAAAGTCTCTCTCTCTCCCTCTGTTGCTCCCCCCCCCCTTCCTCTCTCTCTCTCTCTCTCTCTCTCTCTC
>JARFNW010140415.1:0-10405 GCA_031763155.1 Dirona albolineata | reverse complement strand
AGAGCTTGACATATGGCTGGTCCCTACACTGCTTATTGCGGTATAAAGGGGATTCGATAAACAAACAAACAAACTTCATTATAAACATCGGAAGTAAAAAATATCAGGAACATTGAAAACAGTTATAATAACTATATTGCTAGTTTCAGGTAAAAAATTTAGGAAGTTTTCATTGCAATGTAATTAATTTGATCCCCCTCTCTCCCTCTCGCTTTACAGCCTCCTTCAACATTTCCTGGTCAGATGCCACAAATGCCCCCTCAGCCAGGGGGTTACCCTCCGACTTCTCAGATGCCAGGGGGTTACCCTCCGACTTCTCAGGTGCCAGGGATGGGTATGGGAGCGTATCCAAACAATGTCGGTGGCATGGCCAACAACTTTGGCCAGATGGCTATACAGGTAAGGAGAATTTATTTAGCACAGCTTACCTCTAATTGCTCTAGGCGTTGCAGACCCATCCCTATTGGGCAGAGACATCAAGGCTGTGTAACTCAACAAATATAATTTTGAATTTCCGCCCTTTCTTGAATATAACACATTAAAATACATCATATATTGCTGATCAATGCATTCATGATGATTTTATGATTCAGTCGTATAGCAGTAGACATTGGGATTGGGTGGCGAAAGGGAGGCAGTGAAAGAAACTAAGAAGATTGGGGGGGGGGTGGCTTTACCCTAAATATTTTGAATGACTGTTTCTCGGCATTTCACATACAATACCTGATTTTGCGATTTTGTAGCAGCAGTAAATGCAAGCGATTAGAGGAAACTGCTTGGTACGATGTTCCTACTCTTATTCTTTCATGTTAAAACTTGTCATCTTATGCTATTCCTAGCACTGTAATTTGACTATGGTGCTTATTAATAATTATTACAGTCATAGTATGTCAGTTTGGATCACATTTGTCTGTCTTCACCTTATTTTATCTGCGTTTTTCTTTCTCTTTTTTTTTTTTTTCATAGGATAATCAAAGAACAATCAATTTAATGAATGAGAAAAACCTGATTGCACCAGAGGGAATAGAGACCGCTGCACCCGTTTTTCCTCATGACTTTAAGAAGAACAACATCAACCCAGAGTAAGGACTTCAAACTAACATCTTTTTCTTTCTTTTATTTTTCAATAATTCATGCTCCTGTCTTTCAATCTGTTCTTCTTTACTTTGGTTCATGGACATTCATTTTAGTGTGTCTTACTTAATATGATTGCTTTCTATTGTTAATTGTTAATTAATAGATTTGATATATCTGTATGTTTACTTTAATTGATTGATTAACGCTTCGATCTCATTTCCACATGGCTTTGTGGTGGGAATGGTTTTAGTTATCAAATTTTCTCAATAAAAGGCTCTTTTTTTATATCATACTTATAATTTAACATTCCTCTCTCTCTCTCTCTCTCTCTCTCTCTCTCTCTCTCTCTCTCTCTCTCTCTCTCTCTCTCTCTCTCTCTCTCTCTCGTGTATGAGTGTGTGTCTTCTATTTAAATCTTTACCTTTCAATTTTATTTTATTTCCAGTGTTTTCCGCTGTACTTTGAATGCAATACCCAATAATTCATCCTTGTTGAATAAGGCCAGACTCCCATTGGGTATTCTCATTCATCCATTTAGGGATTTATCGGTAAGTGTCATCATCGTTTCATTGTGATGTGTGATTGTGGTTTGTTTTCTTTTGTCTTTGTTTTTGTTATCAGTTAACTTTGTTATTTTTAACTTTGCTGTTGTCACTCCTCTTTACTATGGGAACCATACACAGAGTGTCAGATTCCTTTTGCTCTCTTTCCACGTGGTGACTTTGTTGTTGTTAAGGGCTTGTTTGAAGGAGCTGAAGGTATAATTTATCCTTAGTAACAAACTCAAGATACCCCGAGAAGAAGGGAGACATGTGATATAAACTAATATTTATGTTATATGTCAGAAATCAGGATAGGGTCAAATGGAATTGTTGACATTTGTTGCGGTCTCCTTGACGTGACCATAACTTACTTCGACTCACTAATTTTTAATTATTTTTTTGTGAAATTGGTAAATCCTTATATTTGACACTATTTTATTGTTAAGTTAAACGCTGCGCATGTGATTTTCCAGGAATTCAGGCATTGTTTTGTTTTTTTGTTTGGTCATCAATGAATGCTTTAAGGGCCTAGCATTTCTTTCACCCGTTAAACAAGTGGATTCATTTTTATATTATTTTTTTCAGGGTTTTCCTTCTATGTAGTAATGATAATGATAACAATGAACTTTTATTATAGCACCACTTCTCATTTTCATCAAGCTCTGGGCGCTTTACATTTAAAAATGATAGATTACTAACATGTGTATGAAAAAAGAATTTTAAATCTAAAAACTCTAGGCAACATATTCTACTATGACATTTTTACAACATGAAAAGATGTCTTCAGCTTCTTTTTTTGAAATTGTCAAGGGATTCACATTCTCGCAAATTATAGGGCAAGTTATTCCATACTGTTTGGCCAAAAGAAGAAAAAGATTGATCGCCAAATTTAGTTTTTTGTTTTTGGTACTACCAATTTTGTTAGTAGTACTTAACTTGGAGGATTTTAGGGTTTGGGGTGGGTGACATTTTCAGCAAAACCCTATGTTACCCATAAATTGCTTTGGTTGTATTACAGGAAGAGATCGATGGAGTAAGTAGCGATGGCTATAGGGCGCCAGCATTTAAAGAATGATTTTCTCAGATTATGGGTGGGGGATCAACACTTGCTTTCTGTTGTTTGTTGGGGTTTTGTTTTGCATTTTATGCCATGTGGTCTTGGAATTTGGTGAGAGGGTTCATTATCCATTAAATGACAATAGTTCCAACTCCGCCTACACAGTGATGAATGTATGCCATCAAAACATTTGAAAATCCTATTTTGTGTCTTAGATCATTGATAATTTAGATTTTATGATAGTCACTGCTAATGAGCCGGTTGAAAGGAAGCAGATAAACCAGGCATAAAAGTTGGAATTAAGCCACAAGCCTTTGGACTTGATGAGTTGTTTACATTGATTGTTTGGAGGATGAAACGTGACCCCTGTACACATCTTTGTGTAGAAAGGGAGAGGGGTGGGAGTATGATCGCCATTCAGATTGTAACATTTCGTGGGATGAAATGGATGCCCTGGTGTCCCATATTTTTTTTTTTGGGGGGGGGTGTGTCTTTTTGTGATGAAATATGTTTTTAAATATTGTGTGTTGACTGGGCAGTCTACATAATATAATATTAAATATTGTTTTACGTAAAGTACTTGTCGCTTTGTATATTTTAGATTAGATTCTCATAACACTGGAATAATCGTTATACCTTACTTATGTAGGCTATTTTTACCCTAAAAATAATAACACCTCCTTTATTCATCATTTTTATATTTTCTTTTAGAAATCTGTTATCGGTATTCATAAACTTTTGTACAATTTTATTGTGAAATAAAATCTAGGCACCATCTATAAATAGTCTGAGGGTGTATTATCACTTATTAGAACTTAAAGATAGATGTGACATTTGAACTAAATTATAGATGACATTGGTAAAGTGTGCAGTGAAACTTTGATTATATGCATGGCATTCATTTTGTTTTGTCATTGACTTTTTTGCTCGGGTGGCAGTTGGATTTTGTTAATTTGAATTGAATGTTAATACCCTGATTATCTGTTCTCAATCTTTATTTTGAATATGTATCTTGTACTAGTATAACAAATTATATGATTTAATGACCTGCACAGTATATTACCACAGCACACTGCCTTTGGAAAGGGAATTGGGTCTTAAATGGAAATGGTGTATCAATAGAAATGAAATGGTGCATCAACAATTGGTGTCATCTGGGGGTGTTGCTGTATGTTTTATGGATTAGTTATAATACGCTCCTTGAATTGCAAGGAGTGAGGGGTGCTTTCCTAGCATGGGGGTTAACATTGGCAGATGAAATTTTAAACAGGTGATGTCACCTTTGATATGACCTTGCAGTGTATAAACTAATAAACAGTTGTCAGACTCAAATATTGAAAACGGCATTATATTAGAGAAACAAAGTTTGGGATCACATCTAATTACTTTTAGTGTTTCAGAGTCAGAGGAAGCTTTTTATTTTTAATTATTTAAAATAATAAAAGACAGTAAGCAAAATCTAAGAAAATTTATCACTGTTCCTTCATAAACCACCCACATTACCATATCCAGGTTCTTTCTCTTGGTTTGTCATCTGTCTTGGTCACGGGTCTGTTGTCTAGTAGATAGATAGCTAGCCGTCTAGAATTGTCAGATTGATTATAGCTCAATCTTTATAAGTGTTGTGTATAGTGGTGTGATATTATTGATACCAATTATCAATTGCGTTTAACTTTGTTGTTGATCCTCTGTACTGTAAATTTCATCCTAAAATCATAATTTAATGTCTTGAGGTGTGTTTGTACATTACATGAAAAAAAGATAATAGAAAATGAAGAGTACAGACAACTACAATTGCTTCTGTTTTAAGTTGTGTTTTTATCTGACATTTATCAAAATTTTCATTTGTAACTACATTTTTGCAAAACATTTCATGTTGCTCATTTTTAGCCAACTGCAACTAATGTCTATTTTACAACTACATTTTTTTCCCCATTAGATTTTTTGATTTTTGTTTTATTCATTTCACCTCCTGATTTTTAACACAACTTACTTTCATTGTCTCATTGCAATTTGTTTGGGGTTTTTTTTCTTTTTGTTTGATTTGTGTGTGTGTGTGTGTGATTATTTATTTTTTTATGTTTTGCTCCTCAAATAATTGTTTTGTTTTCTTCTATCAATGACAGCAACTACCTGTGATCCAGTCGAGCGTCATCGTCCGTTGTCGTTCCTGCAGGACGTACATCAACCCATTTGTAACGTTTGTTGATCAAAAGAGATGGAAGTGTAACCTCTGTTTCAGGGTCAATGAGTGTAAGTAATAGCTGATTTTAATCGTTTTAGTGTGTGTAGCAAATGATTTGATTTGATTTTTTTTATTTTATGGGGGGGGGGGTGCAGACCTTTGCGGGCATACTAAGATTTTTCAAACGTGTTCCTTCAGGAAGTGCTGCCCTTATATTTGTGAAGGGTGTTGCAGTAGCTTGTCTCTTGTGAAGCATTGTTGTATGGCAATAGGTACCATGTGATAAAACATGTGTGCACTAAAGAAGAAAATTTTTCAGTTTTAAATCAATGTAGGAAGTCATTTTCTTTATACATTTGTAATTTTCTTTCTTTCTCTCTTTGTTGATTTTAGCATTTTGTGTGGGGAATAAGTTGCTTTGCTAGTGTTTGTGATTTCTTTGAATTGTTTTTTTATTTTACTAAATATGCATTTTGTTTAATTTTCCTGATGATTCACCTCTATTTTAAAAAAATATATTTATCTTCAGTGCCAGATGAGTTTTCATTTGATCCTGTCAGCAAATCGTATGGTGACCCTCAGCGAAGACCAGAAATAAAATCTGCCACCATTGAGTTTATTGCACCTTCAGAATACATGGTATGTTGAAGGAAACTACATGTGTGCTCATGTTTTTTTTCAAATTTCTTAGAAGATTATGGCTTCTTTCATGTCAGTCTTTCATCAAACAACTGACAGTTTGGGGTTTTTTAAGGGGTGTTCAGGGTTGTTTTTATTTCATGTTGTGTACCAAAAGTAATTTCTTTAAATCACCCACCTGTAGCACAAACTAATTTCCACAAGCTTTAACTTTTTTTTATAAATGTTGACAAAAAACAAAAAAATTGCAATGGAAGATTGAATGTGGCCATTTTTCGAATCTGTCTTGTTTGCTATTTGAATGTCACTGCTGTGGGTTTTTGGATATTAATTATTATATGTATATAGTTTATTTAGTATATATATAGAAAAATATATTTCTCTTCCTCCTCGCCCCCGCCCTCCCCACCTTCCCCATTATTTTGTAAAGCAACTCACGTGTATATATATATTTCTTTTATTCCAGCTGCGACCTCCACAGCCAGCTGTATATCTGTTTTTATTGGACGTGTCTTTCAATGCTGTGGAAACTGGTGAGTCACTGCTTTTATTTTCCACAATTTTTCCATTTCAATTTTAAAAATCTTCGCTCCCAACACTGCAGAGTTGCAGCACTTTTCGAGGAAAATTGTGTAAAGAGTTTTCCCTAAGGACCCAAGTGGTGCCAGGATTTATTAAACTGAGGACCTTGATTTCAAGTCAAATAACCTAACCACTCGGTCCCCGACGTTAGTGAAATGTTTCAGAAAAAAATGCAAAATGAGAAACATGCTAATTAGAGACGAAGTTATCAAGATGTTTAGCGCATCTAAAAAGAATAGATAAAAATAGAACATTTAGAACGAATAGACATTTGATTGTAAGTAGCAGGTATGGAAATTGCGAAGCAGAAAACCAGAGAAGACGCAAAGGGATTTCATGTCACTGTTGAGAGGGGGGGAATTAAATTTGCTGCTGTAAAGAAAATAAGCTATTAGTCTTGTCGGAGAAAATTCAATCATATTGATTAAACTCGACTCCACAGTGTTAATAAATAATGAAAGGGGAAGTGACCAAGTAAGATGGGCTAGGTTTTACTCATCATTTTTTATATATTTTTAATGCATTTGATAGTTTCGTTCCCCAAGGTTTTGTTTAAATATTTTTAGATTGGTTTTTTTTCATTATGCTGGTCATAGTACAGAACTTGGAACTCTGTGTTAAAGTCATTGGACCAAGAATATTTGGTGATTATAAGTCATTGATTTTTTTATTCTTTCACTTTATGTGTCATAAATGTTGCATTTATTTGTTTCAGGATATCTGTCCCAGTTTTCTCAGATCCTAATAGACGAGCTCAACAAAATCCCTGGTGATGCCCGCACCAGTGTGGGTTTCATGTGTTACGATCGGGTACTTTATTACTTTAACCTGTCAGAGGGACTTTCCCAGCCACAAATGATGTGTGTGCCGGACTTAGAAGGTAACGGGTTTGTTTTGGGGTTGGGTTTTTTATTTATTTTAGGTATGAAGTAGTAGCTATGTATCATATTAAGATTAATTAATTGATTCACGAAATGGCAGTAATTTAGAAACACTGCCGCCATTGGTGAAAAAAATAATTTATTATGTAGACCCATTTACAATATCTGATCAGGTCTTATTGTCGGAATGTGTTTTTAATAAAAAATGATTCTCCTTTGATGTTTGAAGAAATCCATGGATAATGGCTAGTGGTGGAATTATTTGTTGAATTACGTTATCAATATAGTTATACATGAATGTAGGGGAATGTCTGGGAACATTTTATTTCTTATCCTGCATTTTGAATTTCATTATTTTATCTCGTCTTTTATTTCAACATTTAGACGTGGTCGATATGTTATAATGGTATGTGTATCTACGATTGTTTTGTGGGTTTTTTTAATGTCCCATTGTAGAATGTGACAGAACAATCTGAATTATCCTTACCATATTATACATATATGGAAATTTTATGATATTCTGCGACAAGGGTTACGGTTGAAAGCACACATGATTTATGCTAGCAACACCCCCGAGGTGCGAGGGGCACACTCTTTCTCTAGTTCTTGTTGTGTGGCTCACATTTATATGTTGTATAAAGGTTGTTCATGAACTTGATTGTGGAAGACATCATTTACGTCATTTTAATTCATTGCATCATAGTTTCATTTTTCTGTATTGATTTTTTTTTCATTTTCATAAATTTTTCTCTCTTTTGCACAGATCCATTTTTACCGTGTCCAGACAACCTTCTAGTCAACCTTCATGAGGGCAAAGATCTCATCATAGACTTGCTCAACCAGCTCCCAACTCTATTCAAAGACAATATGGAGACTGGCAGTGCTTTAGGTCCCGCCTTACAGTCGGCCCACAAAATGATGGTTTGTTAGACTTTTTATTTTCTTATCTAAACAAAAAAAAATTAGCACAAAGCTAGATATAGAAGAGCGAGCTCCATGCCCAGCCCTTGATAGCGCATAGGTTCAATGCACTTGTTGCTGCTTGACAAAAACTCAAATGCTGTAAAATGAATATTTGAAGATTGATTTTCTAACATGACACCCTGTTAACGTAAGAACTTGACCCCTTTTGTATGCTTTCACTGTGAATATGATGGTCATGTTGACATGTTGCTCCACAACTTTATCTTTCAGAGCCCCACTGGTGGTCGAGTTACAGTTATGCAAACTTGTCTACCCACTGTTGGTCAGGGAGCCCTGGAGAACAGAGAGACGGCCAGTACGGGAAAGGTACGTAATACATAGGACTCTTAGTTATCATTGAATTTTAAATTGTAAGCCTTTGTGCTTTTTGGGGTCTGGTGGTAATTCTTTCTCAAACACATCCATAATTTCACCCTGTGCATAATGATGAGGTTTAGTTGTATTCACATGACTAGATTGTCTTTCATGATAATCCTAAGATCATCAAAATGTTTTCTGTATGGCAAATGAACTCACACATACATTATTTTATTTATTTGTTTTATTTAATTTTTTTCTGTCTTGCTTTTCTGCTTTTCGCAACTTAAGGTGCAACTTATCCTCATTAGAAGAAAGATTTTATTACTTGTGTATTTATTAAAACATTTTGTATTAATGATGTGATATTTGATATGTGCGTAATTTGCCCCAAAGTTAGATTCAAAGCATATATATGAAAATATATTTTAATCCGTCAACAGAATGTAGCCAACATTGGTCCAGCAACTGACTTCTACAAGAAGCTGTCATTGGATTTCTCTGCTCAGCAAGTGGCTGTTGACCTTTTCTTAATGAGTGGCCAATATGCAGATATGGCTTCTCTGTGTAAGTTTGCATTTGCATTTATTATCATTTTTTATTTTCCTTCTTTTTTTTCTTTTTTGTTAATGTATGTCATAGATGTGTTGAATCTTTGATTACTTGACACTTATTAGGGGTAGGGGACTGTCCCTATGGAATCACTATCAATCTGCCTAGATTGTTTTATTTATTATTCACGTTTTGTGTTTTGGTACGATAAATTGTTTAATTTTAAACTAAGATACCCTCCCTATCTGCTCGTATTGTGTTCTGATAATCAATCAAACTAGTGAACCGTTTAATCTACAATTTCAAAATATTGGATTTAACCGTTATTAACTCAACATCCCTGTTGCCACTCATTTTACCAAGGCAAAGATCCCAATCTTTACTAAATGGTTGTATGTTGTACATCAATTGAACAATTTTTCATGTGAGTGTGTTAGACATACTTTGCAAAGCTATGTTGAGCCATAGGTGCATAACAAGCATTGTTTTAAATGTGATATAATGCCAAACAAATATAAAGATGCCAATTGAATTTTAATGTTTTGCCACTATCTTTTGTATATTTCAGCGTGTATTTCCAAGTATTCAGCAGGCTGTGTCTATTACTACCCTTCGTTCCACACGGTTAGAAATGTATCTTTGGTGGATAAATATGACACGGATCTGAGGCGATACCTGACGAGAAAGATTGGATTTGAAGCAGTAATGAGAATCAGATGTACCAGGGGTAGGTTTTGTTTCACCGTCGAGTCTGTAATTTTGACAGTGATGTGATTGATTTTAACTGTTGAAGTTTGTGTTAACCTGCAGTCTTTTGTTATACCCCAGAGCTTTGATTACTTTCAAGCTCAAGGCTGAGGACTGCTATAGAAAATTATTGTTTTGATCCTCTCTGGCTGTCTTGTAGCCTGTTGAGTTTGCACAACAATGACACTGACTTTTGAAAAATATATTTGGGGACTTGGGATAATCTGGATTCAGATGTTTGTTTTGTTTGTTCTTTTGCTCCTTTTTTTGGGGGGGGGGGGGGTGTTTTTGTGTACTTGGGCTGTCACTATCCTTGTTGCGAGACTGGATGTCATTCTTAGGGTCTTTGTTAGGCTGAGACAATTCAATAGGTTTTTCTGATACATTTTATTATGATGGACAGAGATTGGATTTATATCATATGTTATGATAGTCAGAATTTGGTTAATATGTTTGTTTGTTTTTGTTATTTATTTATTTATTTATTTATTTTTTTGGGTGGGGGGGGGGGGGGGGTTGTTTGTGGTTTTAGGTTGGTAATTGTTTTGTTGGGGGTTTTTTTGTTTTTAAATTTTAAAAATGTTTTTCTTTTCTCATATAGTTTGATTCATTGTCAATTGGTGATATTTGTTCCATAGCAATTGAAATTTTAAGTCATGCAGTCTTTTATTCATAAGAGCTTTGATTACTTTCAGGCTTGTAGCTAAGGACTGCTATAGAATATACTTGTTTTGATCCTCTCTGGCTGTCTTGTAGCCTGCTGAGTTTGCACAACAATGACACTTGTCATTTTTTATATATATTTAGGGACTTGGGATAAATCTGAATTCAGAATTTTTTTTGGGTTTTATGGTTGTTTTTT
>JARFNW010140414.1:0-16566 GCA_031763155.1 Dirona albolineata | reverse complement strand
AAAAAAATGGCCCCCCCCCCCCCCCCCCCAAAAAAAAAACCCCAACAAAAACCCAAAAGAAAACAAAACATCCAACAATACCTGAGGTAGTTCATAATTTCTACTAAACCATTGTTTGGCATCATTACATTAAATCTGCTCAAGCAACAATTTCATATATTCGATACATTATTCCATTCAAACTAGAAAGAGTGCAAACATTGTTCATTACCTTTAACACTAGGACACCCATTAAGATGATGCAAATGATGTTAAGAATTGTCAGCAGGAGACTTATAAGGCCTAATATCACACTCTCACTGGCCATGCTGCAGAAATAGTAACGCTCATAGTCGTTGTTGACGAGAGACGCACAGGATAGGCCATGACCAGAAGTCTGGTTCAATTCAAGATAGCTTGTATTCACTTCATTTTTGACCTGAGGATAAATCATCATTGTTCATTACAGAAATAAAGCTTGACCTTTTCAAATATGTTTTCTCTCTTATGTCTAAATAACATCTGACCCAATTTTTGCTTGCAAATAATATTGGTTTTAAAGAAACCCAAATAGGAAAATTTTAATCCAGAGTCGAGAATTTGTTGCGATTATCCGAAGATGTGAGTGTGAGGTCATGGCCTTCTCACTATTCCTGAAGGGGTGAAAACATTTGGGGGTCGTACGGGTATTGTCTGTGTTGAACAATAATAACTGACAGGCAGTGGTTTTGTTATACTTGTGGATAAGGTCAGTTGTGAAAATTTATGTCGGGTCAGGAATTTTAGCTGAATTCTAAAAACAAATTGGCGGGCGCAGAGGTGCTATTAAGTGGGGAGGGTTGCTATTATTTATAATCAATTACATTTTATGATTATGCAGAGTGGACTGTCCTTAGATTTTTTCTTCTGAAATTTGACCTTGCTATTCTGGAAGAGGCCAAATTTATGAAATTGTACATAAACTTTTATGACCTTTAGATTGGTAAATTTTTTATTTCAGTGGCATTCCTTTGACTTATTAAAAAAATACAGACTGGATTTTGAGGGGTTTATTTTCAAATTGATTGATTTCCACCATTATCAGCATTAGAGAAACCTAAAAAGGTGGTTTTAGAGAAAACAAATGCAATTCCTAATCAAGTCAAGTTTCAAGGGACAATCCATTCATTTATCTTTCTCTCTTACTAGTCTAATATATGTTTGTGTGTGTGTGTGCGTGTGTGTGTGTGTGTGTGTATGTGTGTGTGTGTGTATGCATGTATGCGAGCATGTAATCAATTATTTAATCAATAAATTTTTATCTTCATTTCCATACTTGCTCATTAGATATCTTATACATATTTGTTGAATCACTTACAACGGGTGGAGGGGATATAGCTGCAACAATGGCATTAGCCCAGAGGAGACCCTGGAGAGAGAAAGAGACACCAGATGATACAATTGAAAAGAAACAGAATCTCATTCTGAATTGTTCTGTCTACTCCTTGCTTTGTGTTTTTACTAACTATGTGGCCAACTGAAAACATAATGCAAACCTTTCCATGATCAGATCCTGTGTCACATAAGACATGCTACATTCAAATGTTGATCAACATTGATCAATAAAAATCATATGTATCTCTATCAAATTATAAACAGCTATTCCAATTGCTGCTAAAATCCACCCAACTAAAAACTCTTGATACACTGATGACTGGACTTGCTTCAATTTACCAACTTCTATTGTGGCCAGGTATTCTAAATAGGCCACTGAATTCCAAACCTGACAAACGTTGGCTTTGTCTAAAATTGTTTAAATTTTGTTTACTATCATTTGCAGTGCAGAGAAAAATGTATTTTTAAAGAATTTGCACAATTGAAAAACAGAAGATGTTTTAAAATGCCATAAGCAGTGGGCAACACATATACAAATTCATTTTTTGTCAGAAGCATCTGCAAATGGAACCAGCTGCAAGACAAGATTGTCACTGCTTCCCCTGTGGAGTGCTTCAAGTGACATCTCCAGTGAATATAATATCCGCCAATTTACCCTACCCACATATCAATCATATGCCAGTATTATTATATCATCTGACGTGATGATACAGATACATACCAAACAGAAAATCATCCTTAGAATCATATAAAATATGTGAGGTGACATCCTGAACTATCTACACTCAAAGTGGCTGTCACCTGCTACTTTATGTCTCATTGTAACAGAGTTGTGATTTCATGACCCTCTTTATGAAGGTTGTATAGAGATAAAGATACAGAAAAAGTGGGAATTTGAAATTTTCTCTTTGCACCAGTTTTCATTGCATCTGATGCTTTCATATAGCAAAAAGGCCAGGTACTCCAACTCCATGTTTTCTTTTTTTCTTTCTTTCTTTATCCATCAATACCTATTGTGCCTTTCGGTGTCAGGCTCCATGGATTTGGGAGATCAAATTCTTTGGGATATTCAATGAACTAACTCATTTCAAACTTACAGCATTGACAGCGGGTGGCAGGAGAGAGGCGGAAATGGCAACACCAACCAAGGATCCAACCTTCCCTCCCAGGATGGACAACGCCACACCGGCACCGGATGGAATGGCGATGAGAATACCCACAGGTAGGGCACGCAGGGCTCCACTGGAATATTGGAGACAGTAAAATATGTTGACAAGTACAATCTAATTGGCATTGAGAGTATTTATACAAATCGCCAGGCTGACTGACACTTCAAAGTTCAGTATTTTGCATGTTGGATTCCAAACAATTTCTGTTGTGTCCTCGTCTTTCAAGAAGCCTCCTACTTATTCCTGTCATACATATTTTTCTGTTGTATACCATTTCCATGCAAGAGGCAAAACCACACCAATATTTTCAAGGCTGAGACAAAGCTAACATTGACTTGCTTTCTAAGTCAGGTTTGAGCAACAACATCGGCCGATTTCTTGATATATTCTTAATCAAGCAACAACATCAGCCGATTTCTTGATATATTCTTAATCAAAATAGCAAAAAAATCATCTGAGTACGTCCCTAGCATTGTGGTAGGATGGGGATGTCTGATGTTGGAATCCAGAGGCCTTACAAGACTCTGTCCCACAAATCCTATCACTGATGGATTTCAAACAGGAGGTGTCACATTGGACATAAATGATGTTTAGCTAAAACCCAATTAAACAGTAGTTTTCCTAGAACACCTACCGTGATGACATTTCCGGTGTTGGCCATTCCGAGGATGATCTCCAGCGTGAACTTCCAACCTCTAGACAAGCAGGTATAAAGCCAATAACAAATCCTGGCATGTCAAATACAAATAAAATAAAAAGGAATATGTTTAATAAGGCTGAATAGAAACTTTTCATTTCAAGAAAACTTTTGTATTTAATGGAAAACAACAATGCTCAATGAACAGCGGACCAAAACTTGCAAAATGACGATGTATTCTTGAAGCATAAAGAAGTTTTAAGATGACAATTAGTCATGAAGTGAAGCAAAACTAATTTGACTACATCATAAATATTTCATCACATGTGATAATTGTCACATTGGAGGTGAATGCCGCGATGAAGGGATTATGCTACTTGTTTCTGCTCTAGAAATGTAATGGCCTTGTGGGGAGAGGTTTTTTGACATTATAAATTTGACAAGTCTTAATCAATCTTATATAGCTCTGCCTAACAGATTCAAGCAATTTAAAAAAAAAAATTGCCATTTGAAATCATGGCTCCACATTTGTAATGATCTAAGAGTGTCAAAACCAGCATAACTTTGAACTCTTATGATAATGTGCAATTTTAAATTTTTCGACATCAAGTCTATAAAAGTAAAAGAAGGCAGTCACTTAAAAAAATACTCTTCACAGTGTCATGTACTCAAAGGTTTTTATACTTCTGTCTCACATACCAATGAAAACACATATTGTCAACCCTCTGATCTCATTGACTATGCCAACACGAATCAGATCTCCTTTGCGGATCACAACTCCAAAAACACCAGCAAGGATTGGGCCCTGTTCGAAAATGAAAAGGAAGATTGTCTTATCATGGCAACAATAAAAGCAAACTAAAATCGATGTCATTTTAAGCATCACAACTTTGTCATAGACAATGTCTCTATTTTGACTTTGTTTATTGTCACATCCATGACTAAAGCTCCTCTCTTTATCTAAAACTAAAATGTACTACATGATTTCTCTTAATACTTCCTTTTGGTTTGCCTCGTGTAACATTATAGTTGAACCATGAAGAGAAATAAATACAAAAAGACAAATTATATTTACCATTAAGGGTGAAATAAGCATGCTTGCCACTAGCACCACTGAACTAGATTCCAACAGACCCATTATCGCAACCAAGCTGGAAAGCAAAAATAGACAATAAAAACTATTAAACATGTTCATCAAAACTTTTGCATTTCAGTTAAAATCTTAGCAAGCCTTATATTAATAGAAAAATATATTGTTATTTATCAAAGGTAAAAATTTAAGTCCTTTACCTTGCCAAAATGACCAACATCAGGTAATCAAATGTAAACTTGGCATCGTTTTTGACAGCATTTACCACCTGAAATTTTTCAAAGACATAAAAAGAGATTGAATGTGAACCAATGCAATTAAACATAATTCTGATTAGAGATTTTTCATGACCATTAGAGATGAATAAAAAACTTTTATCTGTATATATAATTTACTTCACCAACACAAACACAACTTTATTTATCATTTCTTATAATTCTTCTTCCAACATGGATAGGACACATTAACAAGGGTCCTAGAGACATCAAGCTGTTAAAAAAATGAACAACGGTTTCATGATGCTCCCTACGCTTCATAGTACAAAAAGATTTAGAGACTTTTTAAAAAATATCGCCCCCACTGAACAAAAAAAATCTTTCACTCTTTAAATCCCAATCCAAAATTGTCCAAGACTGAAATGTCCAGATATAAACAAGGATATCCCAACTGCCAAAGCAGCCAAACACTGGCAATGCTGTGGATCAAAAGTTTAGGACAAATTGATCAGCCTACTATGCCCAACATCATCAATGGCACCATGAATAAAACTTTATTGGATATCACTCACTCAGGACCTACCAATTTACATAACGTTGCTTTCACTTATCTAGATTTGCCAGTTGTGAACCCAGAGGGGAATTTATCCCTTCAAAAAAAAATTAAAACCCAAAAAACAATGGCTGTTTGAAGACTCTTACCTGGTCTACAACAAGACGAGATTTAATGGAATTCTTGAATCGGGATACTTTCTCTGATAATTCATCTGCCCTTTAAATGAAACAATTACAAAAATGACAGTTTTTTAAAAGTAGAATAGTTTTGTGAATAATTGACAAATGGAAAGTAAAAATGTTGTCACCAGAGCTAAAAAAGAGAAAATCCTTACGAGCCTTGTAGCCCACTAGCCTGGTTCTTATCCAAGTTTCTGTAGCATGACGCATGCAAGTGGGTGGCTTGTCACCCTTTGGTTGGGACACAGGTCTATTGCAGATTACTCTACCAGTTGTGAGCTGGTGCCCATTTCTACACCTTAATCAAAGCAACATCTTCCATAAGGCCAACAGCACACTGAGCTGAAAGCCAGACTTAAATCCTTGATGTGTGAGTGGTAGTGCAATGCCCCATACACTTGACCATGGCGCCCACAAACACACTTAATTTTCATCCAAACACTTCACAAGAGCATATATTATGTATAATATAAATAACAAGAGTCTCTAATTTCATTGAATGGTCCATCGGTATCATAATTTTTTTCATCTTAAAAAACAACTACAAGAGGAAAATCTAGAGAGCAAAAATAGATAGTCGGTCCTATACCTACACCCTATTGTATTCCTTACGTATTGAAAAAACATGCCTAAAATAATTGAATACATCATCATTATACAAGGTGTTTGCATTTTCTTACTTTTCTATCTCTTGCTGAATTTCTTCCTCTATCCATTTTTCCTCTGAACTAATGGAGGCTGGAAATACACTGGAAAAAATATAAATAATTTTCACGTTGCTGCATGCAATAAGATTTGGATTAATCATTAACATCCCATGACCTAAATATGTCAAATAAATTGATGAGGCAGAAAAAGAAGATGATTTATATGACAATTCCCAGGGGGCAACTCCCAATTATCCTGTAATTGAGGAGTAAATATTAGGGTAACAACAAAGTGTTTATCGGTAAAATGAAGGGACCTCATGGCACGTTGTTGTCCACATTACTGGTAAAGGTGTTTGAATGCGGTGGGCTCATTACCTACTCTTATATTCCTTATGCACAGTCTTTCTAGCCATGTGTTAGGGTATGTGGTGTGTAGTCCTTGTTGACATTTGAATTAATTTCATTTGTCATGTATACCTTCAGAGTGTTATGAGAAAGAAGGAAATGAAAGAGAGAGGCAAATGAAAAAGGGGAGAATTCCAAGAGACAAAAAGGAAGGAAAAGGATGAGAGCTACCAAATTATGTTAAAATACAAAGGAATACACATCCATAAAAATTACACAGGCACAAACAAACAAAAATTGAGAAGGACGAGCTGTACAAAGATGATAATAATAATAATAATAATAATAATAATAATAATAATAATAATAATAATAAATGATGATCATTTAACAAGAATACTAAGAAGATAAGTAACAATCAATTTTAAGACATACAAAACAAAAAATAAAAAATGCTTCTATTTTTCTAACCATGTCCATACAGGCACTTAAAACAAGTAAAACAAAAAAAGAGAAGGAGGAGCTGTGCAATTGTTTAACAAGAATACTTAAAAGACAAAAAAAAATAATTGTAAGACATATGAGAATGGAAACTCAAAATGTTTCTATTTCCCTAACAGTGTCAGTAAAAATCGCTCAAGAACTTCAAAGAAAAAAACCAAACAAACATAAAAAAACAAAAAAAAAGAAGGAAAAGATGTACATTGATGATAATCATTTATAATGAATACAAAAAGGCAGTCAAATAAAAATTAATTGTCAGTCGCACACAGGAAGAAATGAAAAAACTACCCCACCTGACAGAGCTGTCTTTGATAACGCCAATCTGTAACATGGACAGCTTCCTCAATATTTCTTCACACTGAGCCCCATCGTCTGCTACAAACATGCCCTGTTCAGAATACATTATTTGAATACAATACTCATGTATGGGATATTTGGAATCAATTAGATTTATGAAATTTTAATCAAAGATAAAGATAGAGATGAGTTTATAGTCTGTGCAGTCCTTAAAATTGTCATTTTAGACAAGGCATTCATGGGCACCCCAAGCCAAGTCAACCCAGCTATTTTATGATATTGGTGTCCCGGACATGAATACCGGGCCTGTCCATTCTAGACACCTTTCTGAATTTTGAAGAGGTGGACAAAACAAAACAAAATAAGCATAAAATTATCAACATAAAAGTGAATAGCAGCTCAAATAATTTGCAACATTTTTAAAAGCTTAAGGCTATCAAATATTCCAGGCTCTTACGATAAAAACATTCTGATCAGTTTTGTTCCATTGTGCACCCTTGAGATTGAGGTCTTCAAGAACTCTTTTCACTTTCTGGAGATTTTGGGAAAGATGAAATGAACAAGAAATACAATAAAGTGGTCTTATGCGCATACTTGCAAAATTTAAGAATTTTTTCTCTAACTCATAAAATGCTCAAATGTAGATCACATCAAGCAAAATGGAGAAATGCCACCAGAGTTATTACAACGCCGAGCAGCAACAATTCAATCTGAGATTGATGTGAGATACCAATTGTGCCTGAATATCAAATCAATATAAACAAATTAAATGAGCAAAGATGGCGTGAAACCAGTACACTCAAAAAATTGAGAATCATTTGAAGCATTTTGCATGAGCATTGAGCCATTCTATTCCCAATTGACTGGTGTATTTGATTCTCTACTTGGGCAAAATGAAAATAATCCCACTTCATTTTCCTATGCATTGTCAAATAAAGAGCTATACCTTACAGCATTTAAAAATCTTGGCTCAATAAACATCATTTATCAAACACCAAAAAGAGCACAGATGACATGAAAATGAGTATACTCAAAAACTCTTATTTCAAATCATTCATGACGGTTACAAATATTTTGCACCATTGGTCTTTCTTATTACCTTTAAGATATTAATAAAACTTATTACTAATAACAAGTAAAAAGACAAGCAAAATTCTTTGGTAAGAAATAACACTAGTTTTGAGATAAAGACTTTCCATACAAATATTATTATGTGTTTTGAGTGAAATAACATAAAAAATGAACATATATTATTTTAAACACTAACCGTTATGAGGGTTAACTTCTCAGATAAAAATCTGACAAATGTAGGCTTTTTGCTCTCTGGTTCTTTTTCTGATTCATTATTCGTTTCCTCTGCGACACTTGATTCACTGTCCATTCCTGCATTTGCTGTGGACTCTACACTGTCTTCCTTTTTAGTATCTTTGAAAAAAATGTTGTCACCGGACTCATCTTCTGCCCTTTCATCACTCTTATCTTCCTTTAACAGTTCAGTCACTTCTTTATCTTCCTGTTGCTCATTTGTCAGTTTTGTTAAAGAGTCTGTATTGTTTTCTTCTGTCATATTTCCATTTCCTTTGTCCTTTCCATCTATTTCAGCATCTGTTTTAGATAAAATGCCTAAATCAAGTTGCAAGATAAACAAATCATTAAAAAAGGATCGAGGTAAAAATTCAACATTTATCTGAGTGTACTCATAATAATATTACATGTAATTTGGAGAATAAGATTTGTATCATGAGACATTATACTAGTGCTGGCAACTGTTTGCTTTGTTTGTTTGTTATCTGTTCCCTTTAGAACCATGATTAAATAGTGTAGGGATCAGCTCTGTGTCTGGCAGAGGGCAGTGTTCAAGGCATCGATGTGCAGACCCAGGTATGTAAAACATATCCAGGTTAATTGCAAGCCTGCGCCCCACTAGTACACACGGCCTGATATAGAGCTTGCAAATCTATGAATCAAGATTTTTAAGACAAGCAGGGAATCAGCCCACTGTGCCAATAAACCTTATTTAGCACAAGAAGCAATACACTGTTCAATATTACTCATATCTGGACCAGACAACATGGTATTGTAGCCTCAGGTGTTCACCCAACAGCTATAGAAACTGTGGAATGTTATCAAAGAGGCAACGAGTATATATATAATATATAAAATGTCTTTACGTTAAGGAATTATAATAATGGAAACAAAGGAAGGGTTGGTTAGCCAGAAAAATTCAGTTTGAAAACATCTTCCCATTCAATAACAAAATGTAACAATAATTACCAAATGAGCTTCTTACAACATCAACAAAAATCAGATGGCACTTGACTATAGATATAAAATAAAAATACAAAGAGGTTCACAAATATTCTGTCTAATAAAACATACTAACTATTTGATTAAACACAAGTACATAAATGAAAAATACTCACCGAACCAGTTTTTGAGAAAGGAGGCATGAACTCATTTACTTCAAACTGAAATGAGAGATAATTCTATATAACTCAACATTACAACTAAGCCATTATAGCCATTTCTTCAAACATGGTACTAAGAAATGTGGAAAGTACCATCTGCTCCCTACAAAGAACAAAGGAAAGATTAAACAGAAATCAACAGCTGCAAAAATATAAAAATAAAATCCAAGAAAGTTTGATGTAAAAATCTCTTGAAACAACTTAAATAAGTCAAGATGGAGATTTTTTCTTGTGTAGACAAGCTCCAGTTTTGTAACAAACTGTGTCCACTTTGTAACTCTTTTTACCTGCATGAATCCAGTAGAAATAATGCAGGCATTTCATTCAATTCATTTATTTGCTCTAGAACTTAATGTTAATACATATACTGCACTAGAAAAATTGTCACTCTTGATTTCTTGGTGGGGCAATCATGTGCCAAGACCACAGAACTTTTCATTCCACAAAAAAAAGTAAAATACATTCTTAAATAACCATATCAGCCCTTCAGCTCCACAACCATCTTAGAATTGTAAACCAGACAGCAAAAAAATTAAAATGTTATTACGACCCACAACCAACTCGATCAATACAATTTTTCTAAGCACAGCAAGAGGCGAGCAGGCCTATATAAAATAGATTAAGCATTCAGTTGTTAGAAAAACAAAACAAAAGCAAGTCGTAGGAGAATCCGCTGTACCCCAACAACATTTTTTGTGCTTTGAGATGAACAGATAAAAAAATAGAGAAGGATAAAAAAATATACAGAAAAGAAGATGAATAAAAATACCCAGAACATGTCGTGTTCTCTGTAAGTAAATTGATCACTTATTAAATCTGGTGACAGTGACAGCTGGAAGCTTTGTACTTCAGTGATGTCTTTTTTCTCTAACTTAAAACTGGATCATCAATGACAATGAAATATGAGTGCCTTTCAGTCACAAAAAAAGCAGACTTACCTCATCAATAAATGTAACATCATACATAAGACAGATGAGTGTATGAAAGTAACTGTAGTATCGAGTGTAGTTGCTGGGTTTATCGATCGGAAGGATTTCTTCCACACTCTGAAAAATTTAAAATGTTTTCATGTTTGTTGCTTTTATAATCTTATTAAATTATAGTACAGTGCTTACTTCATTTTAAAAAGCAATTGATAGATCTTTGTTAAAAATAGAGTGGCCTTGATGTTAATGAATTAAAAAACTATAGACCTGTCTCTTTATATCTTAAGTTCTTGAAAGGACCATTTTAAAAAGGCTTTTATATCATGTAAATCTAAATAACCTAAACGAACCATATCAATCTGCATATAAAGCATGTCATAGCAGTCTTAAAGGTTTACTCGATATCCTTAATTGTATTGATAGGAAAAATGTTTGCTTATTAACTTTATTAGAATCATCTGCCGCTTTTGATACTATAGACCATGACACAGTTATCAAACATTTAGATATTACTTTTGGCATCAGAGGTAATGCGTTAGATTTGTTTGAGTCATATTTGAAAGGTAGAGTGCAGGTTGTTCAAAGTGGTGAAAACTTATTAGCTCTGTTATTAATAATAATAAATGGCATTTATATAGCGCTTATCCACGATCATCACCATGCTCTAAGCGCTTTACAGTAGCACATTTACCCCGGGTAGAGAAGAAGTGAAAGATTGGATGGAAACAAACAAAGTTAACCTCAATGATGATAAAACAGAAGTAATGTTATGTGGCAATTATATTAGTGGTGTTGGAAGAAATAATGATTTGCCAGTCATAAGTTGAGATATAAATGGTCACACGGTATCATCCTCTAACAAAGTGAAAAATCATGGTGTATTATTAGATAATGACTTATCAATGCAATGTCAATTGGGGAATCTTTATAAAGTACTCAATATCCATCTTAAGAAAATCACTACAATGCGTAATTAAGAAAAGAAGTAACCAAAAAGCTTGCTACGACATATTTTATCACGTCTCGATTATTGCAATTCTCTGCTCATAGGTATTAGCTCAGATAAAATTTCCAAACGGCAGACAATTCAGAACAGTGCTGCAAAATTGGTAACAAGACAAAAGAGGCTAGCTCATTCTGTTCCAATTTTATATGAATACAGTAAAATAATATAGCAGTTAGTGATATATTTTCTCAAAATTCCATGCACAGTGAATGATTTAACATTTTGACATACACTTCTAATGCCATCACCTCTTAAATAGTAGGTGGTGTCTCAGTGTATCGCTTATATTTGCACAATTACACAATTCATGATCACGATAACTCTGGAGCATTCATACACAGTTGCTCCCCTGAACCACAGTGAGCGAAATAGGTAGATGATTCTAAGTCCAAACAAAGAATGTTTACAAAGACTTACAATTTTAAATTTAGGATGCACCAGAAAAAAGAACTCCACTCTCTCCTTGGTCAGTATTGGGTCTTCATTGGGCAGGTTGCGTAAAATGTAGAAAATGAAATTGTGATTTTCTTGGCTTCCCCCTATTGTGAACAAGCTGCATGGGGTTTCTGGGAAGATGCGTATAAAAAAAATATGACAGAATTAAAAATTCCTATTTTCAGAGAGACCTTGTCACAGGAATTTTCACATATGTAACATTTTGGCATTTAAATGTAACTCACTCTTTCAGTGAGTAAATAGTTTTCAAATTCCTCAGCAAATATATTGAATACTTACAATAAATAATTAAATCATATTTCCACCACCCAAAAGAATAAGAATACCTTAATTATGTGATTTGCCATTTCTCTATGTCACAACACATGGTTTGATTCAATGTGAAAATGTTGAGTAGACCACGGCCATTCTAGAATCTATATTTTAACAAATTAACATTGTTTCTCAACTACACAGCAGTCTAATGTTAAATAAATACAGAGGTCTCTGCTTAAACCACCAGCTGTCTAAGTCCTTGATCTGTCTAGGAACTTGATTTGTGGGCGAGATTGCATTTTCACAACACAAATTTCAGCACATGTATATTGATAAAAGTAATAATGGCAAGGGAGGGGTAGTATTATTTGTGAAGGAGTACCCTAAAACTTAACTAGATCCAATCTAACATTGGTCAAAATCAAAATAAAACAAAACAAATAAACAAAATTAAAAATCTATCAAAAGAAAACTGTCTTTCTGTCTTTATCAAGAACATACAGTACCTTTCTGTGCCAGGTCAAGAGAAAATTGTAAACATGAAGTAAAGCTATGAGGTAATGCTGCTACTTTGGACCACAAGGAGAATAATTTTAGTAATATTAAAATCCAAAAATAAATGGCCTTCCATTTGGAATTCACCTCGTCTGCTTTAAAAACTTTTAACAGTATCATATATTATTTTTTAAATGTTACAAACCTGCATCTGCAAAATCAGATCTTGAAAGCCTTTCTACAACTGCAGACTCCATTGTCTTGTAAGAAGATCCAGTTTCTTTTGGAGAGCAATCATTAAATTTGTCAAAAATATTCAGCATATTCCAGTTGTAGAATTGAAACTTTTCCTCCCCATATTCCTGTTGGACCAACTGGAAATGAATTTATATTTCAATTACACACAAATATGACATAAACAAAACTCATACTCATATGATCAAATAAAGAATTTAAAAAGTGAAAGGAAGCGAGTTAGGTTGCCATTGTTATTCAAGAGTAGGCTATTGTTGTGATTTTTATATTTACATGTTAATAATGATATATTTTATGTTGCAATGACTGAACCAATTTTTCAGAAATGAATAAATATTCATCATCTATCGTATCTTGATGAGTCCAACATAACTCATACTTTGTTTAAGTGAGGTGCAAGAAAATAATAGATCCAAAAACATGTGAGTATATAAACCAACCTGCAAGTATGAATGAAATACTTTCTCTGTCTCCAGAGCAATGACTTGTTCAAGACCTTGATTCAGAAATTCCTTGCTCACAAGTCCTATACCTTCAAGCATACAAGATAAAGATTTAAAAGAATTTTACTTTGCTATTTCTTTACAAGAAAACCACATTAAAAGGATTTAAAGTTAGACTTGAAGTATTTGCAACATTAAAATTATAAAAATAACAGGGGAAGGGAATGAAACCCATTACCTTTCTGGTGCTTAGTTATGGTTATAAAACTCTCTGAAATAAAAAGATGACAAGTTTATAGAATGAGAAACTTCAGACATAATCACCATCCCACAATCTGTTGTAGAGATTTTACAAAAACCTATCTATGCCTTAAAATAGCAGTTTACCAGGTCCTATCTCAAGCACAGGGGCCTTTGGATTGAGTCTGTTACTGATAATACTGCTGACCAATTTCTCTGAGGAAAACGAACACAAAGTGATTTCAAACTCTAGATTAGATTCAAAATAAAAAACAAGACAGGCAACAACAAAACAATGTTTGCATCAAATGCTTTTTCTTTTTTAATTCTTATAATATATTCATAAATCATCACTTCGATGATTTTACTTTTATATTCAGGGGTATGCAAATTTGTAAATAATCAAGAAATTGCTATCTACAGGACTTTTAATACAAATAATAGTATTAGCAATATCATTGTATGCGCAGTACGCCCTGGCCTTATTCTACTCCACCTGCAATTGGACCTGTGATGATTTCAAACAGGCATATGCCATGAGTAATACTCGGGACATGCATACTAGGTCAACTTGAAATTAATAAATGATATATTGAAAAACTAAACTTTCATATGTAGATGAAATTCACTCAATTAGAAATTTTACACTATGTATTACATGAAAAGTTAAAGAAAAAACGACATGCAAGTCAAAGAATCTATTTCAATCATTCTCATTCACACCGTACACCCAGTGATGCAAACTCATGATTTGCATTTCCATAAGAATCGGCTTGTGATACAACTGTCAACAGAGTCAATAACAATTCAAAAAACGATAAAATGAGAGATTCACATAGAAAAGAAGGGTCATCAAAAACCTAAATTGGCAGCTTTTACGGCAATCATTGTAACATTTGGGGAGCTGGTGGCGCAATGGCTAAGTCACTTGCCTTTGGGCTTGGTTCAAGAGGCCACATGTTCAAACCCCGGTGGAAGCAATGTTTTTTTTCTCAAGATCTCGATCCCACTGTAGGGCGCTGCACTGCGGCTGACGCCTGGGTGATTCCGGTCTACCCTCGGAATAGACCCTAAAGCTAAAGACAAATTTCCCCCCAAGTTATCAACCTTAGTTATAAATCATAAGACACATCATGTTGCAATTATTTGTGAACGCCCATCAGCCCATGTTTTCTGCAAAAAGCATTTACAATGTCAGTGTGACGGAAACTCATGGCGGTTCATTGCCTACCAATGACAAAGAATAAAAGACATTATAATATATAATAATAATATCATCCTAAATTAATGGATTTTCATGAAATGCATTCCTTTTCAAGCACCACTGATAAAGACTATTTTCCCCATTAGGGCAGTTTTGATCACAACATGGCAAGCAAAGCATTGCATAGCTAGATAATTTACCCCACATCACAACCAGCTTGTTGCAAAGGTTAAAAAGGGTCCAGAGAAACATCCAACCCAGGATTTGAACTTGGGACCTCTGGTTCCCAAGGCTCCTGCATTGACTACTGTGTTATGGACACCCCCCCCCCCCCCCTTTGAAAAACGATTATCAAGAGACTCTTTCACTCTAAAACTAATATTAATATAATATTTAATTCCCTCCACTGTAGTTGTAGTCTAGCCTTCTCTACTTCGCTTACTGGCTAATGATTCTTCAAAAGCATAGGAAGATCTCTTTGATGCCTTTTCTTTCAAAGACAACATTAGCTCTTCCAATCTGTCTTCATTACTTCCATGATTTAAGGTCTTTCCTTTGAGAGATCGGGTCTTCTTTGTTGACGAATGTGCTTTCCTGGCAAGGAAATATCCGTGACAAGCCTGGCATGGATAAGTATACGTATAATAAGTCCTTTTAACAAATGTTTTACACAGAGACGATGTGCTACAAAATATTTCTTTCGTCAAAATTGACAATATTTTTTCTAGATGCATGTCTTCTAAAACAATAAAATGAGTAAGACTGCAATCGCACTCGGAGATCCAGGTAGAATGAGTGGAAAGCGCATGAATGTTCCCAACTGAGCGAAGACGACAGAGAAACCGAAAGTAAAAGCCCGAAGGGAAGTAACTCGAATAATATTAACCATCCGTCAAAAATCACCGATTACCTACTATGGTATGTATAAATAACAATACAAAGAACGTTTCAGATCTCCCCTTCATCAGCCAACGGGCACAAAAAACATAAAACAAAAAACAAATGACACAAATGGAAAATCTCAAACTGTGGGAATGTTTTTTGTGCCCGTTGGCTGATGAAGGGGAGACCCGAAACGTTCTTTGTATTGCTATTTGTTCATACCTGGAGCTACACCATTTTCACCTTTTTTGCATACCTCTTTTTTGGATTTTAGTTTCTGGCAGCCCTCAGTCCTTTATTATATATTATATAATTTACTACATGTTTGCATGTAAACGCGTCCTGATCATGACATTTTGACATGTTTTTTTTATTATCTTGTTTCTAATACGAACCCTTTCTATATTATTAAACCTTGTTTTAAATGAAAACAAACCACGTCGTATGGCCCTTAACAAAAATCGGTCGTGTTTCGCATAGTATTATTATGATCCGGCGTCGGTGGCCGAACAGGGAACACGACTAGACGGGCAACGTTTATCGTGGCTAGTGAATAGACGGGTGACGATAATATATATTACATCATGGAATGTATTGGCTCACCGGTGCTCTTGTGTCCTTAGGTAAGACACTTTGCCCAGCTCACCTCGTCCTATCGGAGACGGACATTAAATTCGGAGGTCCCATCGGTTGTTAGCAGCATTGTCTTTGTCGAAAACAAATTGTGTTCGCGTCTAAAATATGTGTAGCGTATCAATTGTTCAGTGTTCGGTTGCTTTCCCGAAGCAAATGTGCTATTGTAAGAGCATAGAGCATGTTGATGATCGTGAATAAAGGCTATAAACGTACATTATTATTATCATCATCATTATTATTATTATTTTTATTATTATTATTATTATTATTATTATTATTATTATTATTATTATTATTATTATTAT